>PVJC01000718.1:0-111731 GCA_004026665.1 Murina feae
GCAGGAGGGAAAGTGAAGCTGCGCCCCTCAGCTCAGCTCCGATTAAACTGCCTCTAGCAAAACACAGCTTTTTGAAACATTGTAACAATCATAGAATCCTCCGGAGCTGAAGGAAAGAGCAGCTCCGGCCTAACCAGTAAAAGTAACAATTGTTTCATTATAGACGCTGTGAGGTGAAGCAGAGGAGGCTTCCTTAGTAGTTAGAAGGTTGCCTTAAAAGAACAGTGTATCAATTATAGGAGATAAACAAAGGCCTTCAAGGAACAGTATCAATTATAGGCGATAAATCACAAAAACCTGCGTCCAGCCAGCCTTGCTGGGACGTTGGTCAATGGGAGCTGTGGGCAGCCTTAGAGCCCCTCACCCAGGCTGGTCAGGCACGCCAGCAGGTGGGCATCCCCCGAGGGGTCCCAGACTGCGAGAGGGCACAGGCCGGGCTGAGGGACCTCCCAGTGCACAGAGCGGCTGCAGGGCGGGACAGCGCAGGACCCAGGACCCGTGATGGGAAAGAGGCGGCAGGGTTGGAGGGCACCGGGAAGCGGGTAAGAGGCGGCGGGGTCAGTGGGCTGCTTGGTGGGCTTCCCAGGCCCTTTGCGGGGCATCGGGGAGCAGGAAAGAGGCGGCAGGGGGGGGTCTCGACCTGCTTGGTGGCTGCCCAGGCCCTTTGAGGGACACCGGGGAGCGGGAAAGCAAGGCTGCAGGGGCCGGGGTCCTGCTTGGCAGCTCCCCAGACCCCTTGGCGGCACCGGGAAGTGGGAAAGGAAGGCAGCAGGGGACGGGTGAGTGGGAAAGAGTTGGCGGCCTGCTTGGCGGCTTCCTGGGTCCCTTCCGAGGATCAGGGAGCAGGAAAAGGCTGGCCTGACCACAAGGCGGGGTTTTCCCTGCTTTCTGGTGGCTGGAGGAAGATGGGCAGGAGGCAAGCTTGGGAGGCAGGCCGCACCTAGCCCTGGTCACAGCTCAAAAAAGAGAACAACATGCTGGGGAGGGCAAGAGTCTGAGAGATCAACATAGAGGGGGTGCCTGCTCCAAGCCTCCACAGTGTGCCTGGGGGCAGGCCCCCAGCAGGTAGACACACACAGGAGGACTGCTCCGAGCCTCAGATGCGGCTGGGGGCAGGTCCCCAGTGGTGACACACACACATACACACACACACACAGAAGGCTCCTGGCAGACTGGGGCCATCATAGGACATCCACTGAGGGGTCCCAGACTGTGAGAGGGCACAGGCCGGGCTGAGGGACTCCCTCCACCCCGAGTGCACAAATTTTTGTGCACCGGGCCCCTAGTATATATATATATATATATATATATATACACACACACACACACACACACACAAAATATACATATATATACACACACACACACACATACTGGAGGCCCGGTGCACAAAAATTTGTGCACTGGGTGGGGGAGGGGTCAGCCTGGGTGAGGGGCCAATGTCTGTTTGCAGGCTGGCCAAGCTCCCCAGTGGAGACCCTCACCCCGAGGGGTGTGGCAAGCCTGGGTGAGGATCTGAGGGCAGTTTTCAGGCTGGCCACAGCTCCCACTGACCCTCCAGGCCATCCGCCTGGGAAGCCGATGGGGTGGCAGTGGCCACCCCACACCCCATGGCATCCCAGGAGGGGGCCTCGGCAGCTGGCTGGCTGGTCCTGCCCCCTGAGGCCCCCGCCTGGAAAGCTTATGGGGTGGCGCTGGCCACCCCACATCCCATGGCCTTCCAGGAGGGGGCCTCGGGGTCGGCCAGCTGGTCCCGCCCCCTGAGGCCCCTGCCTGGGAAGGCATCGGCCGGCTCAGAGTGCCGGATGCCTTCCCAGGACGGAGGCTCCCAAGATGGCGGAGGCCGCAGCCCAGGAGAAGCTGTACACCAGGGCTGTGGCCTCCACCATCTTGGCTATGTTAATTTGCATACAGTCACTCTGATTGGCTGGTGCACATGTCTTAAGCATCCTGAAGAAATGGTTAATTTTAATATTTCACTTTTATTAGTTAGGATGAAGAGCTTAACAGTGCTGGCACCTACTAAGCATTCAATAATTTTCAGCATTGTTATTATTAATTCAATGAGACAAGCAATGTGCTAATTTCTAGGGATAAAAAGAATAGGACAGAATTTCTTAAAAAGCTCAGTATTATACTTTATTTATTTATTTAAATGTTTTTATTGATTTTTAGAGAGAGAGAAAGGGAGAAAGATAAACACTTCGATGATAGAAACATTGATTGGCTGCCTCCTGCACACCCCCTGCTGGATCCAGCCCACAACCCAGCATGAGCCCTGACTGGGAATTGGAATCAAACCAGGGACCTCTTGGTTCTTGGGTTGACACTCAACCACTGAGCCACACTGGCTGGGCAAGAGCTCAGTATTTTAAGAGTTATTATGGAGCAAACAAGTATAAAAACATAATTATAAAACCACTTAATAAGTGCTACAATATAGGTATGAAATGGGTGCTCTCGAAAGTAGAGAAAATAAAAATCAATTTTGCCAGAGTCAGGGCAGAGAAAATAATACACTGAGTTTTGATGATTGAGAGGGACACCGTGAAGGGCTTGGTATGTTTGAATTCCAATGATGTGAGTAGATTCAGGATTGTGAAGGATTCTATTTCTATATCTATATATATAAAAGCCTAAGCAAACGTCTTGACAGTTCAACCATCTGACCAGTAGCTATGATGTGCAATGACCACCAGGGGGCAGATGCTCAATGCAGGAGCTGCCGAGCTGCAGTGACTTGGCAGCTGTGGTTCTCAGGTGACACACCCGGAACCAGAGAGGAGGGAGCCCAATTCCTGGGTGCATCACCCGAGAATTGCCCTTTCTCAATCTGGGACCCATCGGGGGATGTTGGAGAGCTGGTTTCAGCCCAGTCCCCACAAGCCAAGCCAAGGGATACCACTGGTGCACAAATCCATGCACTGAGCCTCTAGAATCATATAAATGAGTTTTGTAAAATGTTTTTATTCATTTCAAAGAGGGCGGGAGAGGGAGAGAGGGATAGAAACATCCATGATGAGAGAGATTCATGCATTGGCTGCCTCCTGGGGATTGGGCCCACAACCTGCACAGGAATCGGGAATGGAACCCTGATCTCCTGGTATATAGGCCAACACTCAACCACTAACACTGGCCGAGCATAAATGAGTTTTAATTGATCTGAAAGTCACCAGGACTTGAGATAATGGTTGACATAATTAGATTTGGAGGTGGGGAGTGGTGAAAGAATGGACTACAATGAGCAGAGGTCCTGTCAAGATTTCAGATAAAAGATGATGGCCTACTCTAAGGGAGGATGAAGACATCAATTTAGAAATAATTTAGGACATAGAATGAACTGAACTCAGTGACTTCAAAATTATGAGTGAGGAAGAGAAGGAGTTCTGGGTGGCTTCTTGAGACTAGTAGCTGGTAATACCATGATTTTAATAGGGTCTATTAGCAAGAGGATCATTTGAAGCAGTTGTGAAGGAAAAGAGGATGAATTTCTTTGGGGTGTCAGGCTCCCTTACTTTAGGAGTTAGTAACACAGATGCAGTTGAAGCTGTTAAAGTAGATATCAGCCAGGGAGACTGTAGAAACTCTGTAAATGACTATGATATAGATTTTTGTAAAAGCGAAGGAAAAAAATTACCAAATCTTGCATATGGCTTAAGAGAGGGGACAATACAAGGAGACTCTGAGAAGAGTCTTACAAAATTTTTTAAAAATATATTTTATTGATTTTTTACAGAGAGGAAGGGAGAGGGATAAAGAGTTAGAAACATTAATGAGAGAGAAACATTGATCAGCTGCCTCCTGCACAACCCCTACTGGGGATGTGTCTGCAACCAAGGTACATGCCCTTGACCGGAATCGAACCTGGGACCCTTCAGTCCACAGGCCGATGCTCTATCCACTGAGCCAAACCGGTCAGGGCGAGTCTTACAAATTTTTAGTGGGTGAGAACAAATTAGAAAAACCTACAAATGTAAATATGAAATAATTATTAAGTGAAGATTTAGATGCAAATATGACAGTTATATCCACCATGCTCAACAATAGTATATGCAATTTTCCAAAGTTGTCAATTCTCTTATTGTTTTTTCACCCATCTGTCCCATTTATTCAATAATTTATAATAATAAAAGCATAATATGCTAATTAGGCTGGGCATCCTTCTGGATGTCCTTCCTTCTGGACAAAGCCACAGTGGGTGGGGGCCCAGGCAGGGGTGGCAGTGTCAGGCGGGGGTCAGGGCCAATGGAATGGCCCTTGCACAAATTTCATGCAGTGGGTCTCTAGTTCTATATAATAAAAGCCTAATATGCTAAGTGTCTGGTCACCTGGTCGGATGTTCACCACCAGGGGACAGATGCTGTGACTGGAAGGTTAGCTTGCTCCTGGGGTTCGGCCAGTCGGGACTGAGTAAGATGGGCTGGACATGCCCCGGAGTCCTCCTGCAGTCCCTCCCTGGCTGGCCAATTTCCCATGTTCCTCTCCAGCCCTGAATGTGCACCAGTGGAGTCCCTTGGCCTGACCTGCTCCCTCTCACAATCTGGGACCTCTTGAGGGATGTTGGAGAGCTGGTTTTGGCCAGATAGCGGAATGACTGGTTGCTGTGATGTACACCGACCACCAGGGGGCAGACACTCAACACAGGAGCTGCTGAGCTGTGGTGACTTGGCAGCAGCACTTCTCCGTAATGAACCCTGGAACCAAAGAGGAGGGAGCCTGATTCCAGAGTGTATCACCCAAGAACTGCCCTCTCACATCTGGGACCCCTTGGGGGATGTCAGAGACCTAGTTTCAGCCCTATCCCCACACGCCAGGCTGAGGGACCCCACCTGCCAGAGGGACCACACTCACTCTGCAGATGCCCTTGGACTGAGTCGTGGTGCCACCTCAGGTGCAACTCGCGGGGAGTCACTGTGGGAAGTCGGCTCCAGGACATGTCTGGCGCCTCACTCAGTCCTGCCCCACAGGCCACCTTCTAATTAATTTTATTTTAATGTGCACAAATCCGTGCACCGGGCACTAGTAAGGCTATAACTTGTTTATCTCTTCTCCCTCCCTTCCCCCCCCCCACACACACCAAGATATGTCAGTCTGTTCCATGCCTTAGTTCTTATTTTGTTGGTCAATTCATTTTGTTCATTAAATTCCACAAATCCACAAATGTGATATTTGTCTTTCTCTGACTGGCTTCACTTAGCACAATAGTCTCCAGGTCCATCCATGCTGTCTCAAAGGGTAAGAGATCCATTGTGTAAGTGCACCACAGCTTTTTTTATTCATTCACCTCCTGAGGGGCACTTGCCTTGTTTCCAAATCTTAGCTATCCTATATAATAAAAATCTAATACGCAATGATGTGCAATGACCACCAGGGGGGCCAATACTCAATGCAGGAGGAGCTCTGCTCAGCCAGAAGCTGGGCTCACTAAGGAGCAGGGAGTAGATGGGCGGTAAGGAGTGAGGGGTCCTGGACTGGGAGGGATGTCCCCCCTCCAAGTGCACACAATTCTAGATGTAAATATTGTTGCTATGAACATAGGGGTGCATATATTCTTTCTGATTGGTGTTTCAGGGTTTCAGATATATTCCCAGAAGTGGTATAGCTGGGTCAAACAGCAGTTCCATTTTTAATTTTTTGAGGAAACTCCATACTGTTCTCCATAGAGCTGCACCAGTCTGCATTCTCACCAGCAGTGAATGAGTGTTCCCTTTTCTCCACTTGTTTTTAGTTGTATTTTAACAAGAGATCCCTATTCTGCTAGCCAAACAAAAACAGTTGGGGGATCATGTAAGACATCTTAAGGAGTTTGGACTTTGTACTAAGGGTAGTGGAGTGCCACTATAGGAGTTTAAAAAGAGGAATCATAGGAGTTTAAAAGGAGGAATACATAATGAGACTTTTATTTGATAAAACATAAATTTGGTGGCATTGTAGAAACTGGATTGGAAGTGGACAAGATTGCAGCCCAGAAAACTTAGATTTGGTTAGGTGGCTAAAACAGTATGCAAGACCTAAAACGATGGCTTGAAACTAGACAATAAAGAGGGATTGGAAACATAAGAGAGATATGGAACCAGAAGCAAAAGGACTCCGTAATGGACTGGAAGTGGTGGACAAAGGAAAGAGAAAAAAAATCACACGTCATCACAATAAACTGTACAGGCTTCTACTGGTCTTTTAATCTGACATCCAAAATGAAGTCAAAGCAGTGAACTGAAGTTCTCCTCTCCTCCTGTTCTCTCCCCCCATTCGTTTTAAAATCTAGTTTTATATACTTAAGATTTACCTCCTGGCAATCTGGAACTAAATTTCTGAGATTGCTGTAAATTATTTCCTTTCTTGGTTTCTCTTCCTCTTGCTTACTTCCCTATTTGGTCAATGTTTTAGTTGTATCCTAAAATATCTCATACCTTTTCCACCAAAAGATCTGCAACATCTGGATATCTGAAACTTGCCTCTTGTCAGAATCTTGTCGATTTCCTGAAGTTTTCTAGTTGCTACTCAGACATGTTGCAGGAAAAAAAAAAGTATAATTCTCATAGGTAGGTATCTTTTGCTTTTTTTTTTTTTTTCCAGCGGAGACATTTAGCATTATAGTAAATTACCATTTTATTTTCTTAAAAGATGCTTCTTTTTGTCGTAAAGGCAATGTAGGTTTTCATACCATGCAATTTGCATAGCTACTTCCTATTTAATTTTCAAACAGGACTCATTGGCATGTCATTTACACAAACAATAACATTGAAACGACGGAGAAGACCGGCGCTTTAATAAGTAAATGGGGGGCGGCGGAGGCCGAGGAAATACAACCTTTCCATCTCGGAGCCCCCGCTCCCACCAGCAGAACCCAGAGCCTGTCGCGCAGGAAGGGTGCTCCCTCCCCGGGGCAGCGCAGCCCCGGCCGCCGCTACAGCACCTCCTCGCTTCGCGGGGCTCGCCCCTCGACGGCCCGGTTCTCCCCCTGAACACCGTCTGCACAGCCTCCGCCCCAGGGCGGGCGGGCGGGCGCGCTCTGCAGGCTGCAAACCGACCGCCCAGCAGGCCCTTTCGCGGGGGCGGGACCGGGACCAGCTGGGCCCGCGGGCCCCTCCCCGCGCCACGGCGCCCACCCCGAGCCCGAGCTGCGGCCGCGTAGGAGGGGACGTGGGAAGGTGGGGAGGGGGAAGGGGGAGGGGGCGGCCCCGGGCGCCGAGCGCCCCCTCCCGGCCCGCGGCCCCGCGCCCTCGCCAGCCCCGTCGGCCCGCCCCGGCCCGCGGCGCCCCCGCCCCCTCGGGCGCTCCGTAGCCGTGACGTGCGCGCGCGGCGGGGCCGGGGACTCGGTGGGGCGCCGGCTGGCGGGCGGAGACGGACCCGGGATCTGTCCGAGCAGGAAGCGAGGAGCCGCCCGGTCGCCGCTCCGCCCCGTCCTGGGCTCAGCCGCGTCCCCGGCCTCTGCGCTGCCCGCAGCGCCTCCCGGCCCGACCTGCAGCCTCCGCGGCCACAGGCAGCCCCGCCGGCGCGCACCTGCCTTCCCGTCCGCACAGGTGAGTGTCCCGGAGCCCGTGCTGCGGGGCCCCTCGCTCCCCGCATCCTGCTCGGAGGCCTCTCTAGGCCGCCCGGGGGCCCCGGCCCGGCCCGCCTCCCGGGGGCGCGCACAGGTGAGCAGGTGCCGGGGGCCCTCACGCCGGCCGCCCGGAGAGCTCGGTGCGCGGGGTAGCAGCGCGGATGCCTTTGTGCGCCCAGGTGGGAGCGGAGCGCCCCGACCCCCCGCGGTAGTTTTCCTGCCGTGAACGAGCGTCCGACGCAGCAGGAATAATGCCTCCGTCCCGGGCGGTGAGGACCGCTGACGAATAGTCGGACCATGTCGCCCATCAGGCTGGGGCGGTCTCCGTCTGCGTTTCCGTCTTCAGGTGGACCCGTCCTTCCAGTAGGCTAATTTGTATGTTACCCAACAATAGCTTTTTATGTTTGTTAATTGACAGAACGCCGTAAAACAGTTGAAATGCTCAAATGTGGGATTCTGAAATAGGAAATAACTTTTTATTTCTGGAACACCTGCGTCAGGAGTACGCGCATGCAGTTTCAGAAGCGCGTCACCTCGCACCTGGCGTGGGGTGTGCGGGGAGAGCTCAGCAGGCTGCTGGGCACGCTGAAGGCTCGCTTGTTGTTATGCTGGGGGTCGGGGGGGGGTGGGTGTAGAGGCAGTATATCTAAGTATAGTCAGGGTTTGAGAGTTTTAAAAATTCACCTTCTTGAGATGTAGCTGGCAACTAGTCACACCATAAAATGTGAATCTTGAACTTGGGCTGGTAATGGTCACGGTACAAAGGTTGGCAGCAAAATGGCTTTTCTGTACAAATTAACTAAACTTCATAGATGTCTTGGGTTGTGGTTTTCAGATTGGAAATGGTTCAGTGAAAAAAAAAATTGCCTTGGGTGTCTTTTGTCATTCCCTTTAGAAACCCCACACATTGCGCTGTAGCCGGAGCATGAAACAATGGAACTCTTCAAAATAACTCATCGACTTTTAAATAGCCAGCTCGTTTGGGAGTATTTTGAATGGCGCGGGAATTACATGCGCAGTGGTAAACAGAAGTCATTTCAGTCCTAACGCAGATTTGCCCCGTTGCATTTGTATATTCTATGTGACGCGCCATTTATTGTTCTCCCGGCTTTTTAAAGTTACATTTTTGTGTGCAAAAACTAATTTTAAAAGGGAGTTACAAAAGTGACGAATGACTTTAAGAAAAGATAATCATGATTAAAAACTCTCCATGTAGTATATATAACAAATATATTTTTCATGAGTGTGTACAAATACAAGTGAGAAAAATGTAATAAGATATTACAATATTTAATGTAAATTAATATGAGGTATTTAAAACAAGATCATAAATCATAACCCCTAGGGCTAATCTGAAATGCATGTTTTCATCTGTTTATGTTTATGTGATCAAGTTTTAAAATAACAGTGGCCAGGAAATCTGAGAGAGGCTGAAGGCTCTTTTCTCATCCTGTTGTGACTTTGCCTAGAGACTGTGGTGGATCATATAGCCCATTGTTTAGGCCACTGGGCTGGCTCCGGGTTCCAAAATACAACTTTCTTCAGAAAGTTTTAGGACTTTTGATCATGGAAGCACCTGGAACATTTAAAAAAAATTTACCAGTTGTCACTATATATATATATATATATATATATATATATATATATATATATATATATATATATCTTCATCATTGATATGTAAAAGGCCAGTTTTTAAAAAAATATATTTTATTGGTTTTCTACAGAGAGGAAGGGAGAGGGATAGAGAGTGAGAAACATCGATCAGCTGCCTCCTGCACACCTCCTACTGGGAATGTGCCTGCAACCAAAGTACATGCCCTTGACCTGAATCGAACCTGGGACCCTAGAATCCGCAGGTCGACCCTCTATCCACTGAGCCAAACTGGTTAGGGCAAAGGCCAGTTTTTAAAAGATTTCCAACCTTTGTGAATTTTTCACTTCTCTGTGTTAAAACATTTTAAGTAAAAGATTGAAAAAAGCATTGCAACTTTAATACATTTCAGACAAGTTAATTGTGATCCACTTTAATGAGATACTTCATAATTTGTGAACTGGCCCTTTAGTAGTATAAGATGGTCACCCATTTATTAGGCATCTGCCATATCAGAGCACTAACTGAGGAACTTGATGTACAAAAGAATTCAAGGTTGGTGGTCTTGTGTTTTTACACAGGAGGAAGTTTAGGCTTATCTCTAAATATTAAATATTTGCTCAAGGTCATGTAGCTCCAGAAGGACAAAGGCTGGACTCACATCCAAGTCTTGAAACCCCTTTCCTTTCAGACAGACCAGGTTGCCTTGATCTCAGTTCATTTGGTAGACTGTTCAAATAAACCTGCAGAACTGACGCTGGGTTAAAGAATGTGGCTTGAGGGTTGAAGAAGGCACACAGAGTGACGATGAGATAGGCCAGGAATGTGGTTCTGAAACTAATTTTGAATTCTGCATCTGTTTCTTAATTCTTAAGATGACAGCCTTGAACAGTAATATGTTGCTTTATCATTTCTGTGTAAATTCCAGAATATTATACCTATTGTGCACTTTTTATTTTGATAGATTTATAGGAACGAAAATTAGGCTGTAATGTAACACTGGTTTTTATTGTAGCTAAAATGAATAGTATAATGTTACTGCTTAGGAGAGAACTTAAAAAATTTCCTCAAATTAGACAGATTGTTACTTGTACATGCAGTAGCTGTCTTTTAAATGTTATATAACTCTCCAATCCTGGGGTTGGGGGTGGAGTGGGGTGGAAGACTTGCTTTCAGATTATGATTAAATTGTCAACTTTACTATTTAGACAGTTTTTTAAAAATTTGCTTTTTAATTTAGATATGGCTCATGTGTATTTCAGAAATGTCCCCTGAACTATAATAACATAAATGACCACACAAAGCTCATCTTTTGTAACAAAGTAGGAGTCATTTCAGCAGTAGAATGTAGTTAGATAAATGATGGGAAGAAAAATGATAAGAAGGCAGAGTTGAGTGACTACTTTTACAGTGTTTTGTTACTTGGTTTGAACTATTAAGAATTTTGCATCTTGAGGATACTCCACCATATCTCAATATCACAAGGATACTCAACTGTAAATACAAAACCATCATCCAAGGGCTTAATATAAATTATTAATGGACGATCTGTAATACACCTGTGTGTGTGTGTGTGTGTGTGTGTCTCTTTCTGCAGGTGTAGATTATCAAGAACTAAATTTAAATAAGCTTAAATTTTATTTTTGAGGCACTGAGTATTTTGAGGAACCAGAAGGTTTTACATTTAAAAACAGTTATGGCCCTAACCAGTTTGGCTCAGTGGATAGAGTGTTGGCCTGCAGACTGAAGGGTCCCAGGTTTGATTCCAGTCAAGGGCATGTACCTTGGTTGCGGGCATATCCCCAGTAAGGGGTGTGCTGGAGGCAGCTGATAGATGTTTCTCTCTGATCGATGTTTCTAACTCTCTATCCTTCTCCCTTCCTCTCTGTAAAAAAATCAATAAAATATTTAAAAAAAATTATGCTTTTATTTGACAAATGTAGAGAATTGTTAATCATCTTAACATATAAGTATTAGACTATTTTCTATTCATGGTTTTCAAAAATAAACTTTTTTCTTATTGATTATTATAAGAATGGCAAAATGGTTTAAGAAATTATCACAAGTCCACCACCAAAAGCTCTCCCTCCGAGTACTGAAGCATAGGAAGTAAAACCGAAAAAACAAATGCGGCATCTTTAGAAGTCTTACTCTACTGTTAAAGAGAGGGAAATCCTTTTCTATGCAGTGAAACCAAAATATTGCAGCACATTCCTTGGGTTATATTCACTTGGGTTAATACATCCACGCTGCTTACTGTACACAAAGGAAGGTGGTGTTCCTGACGACACACAGGCATCTCCTAGGTGTGTAATATCACTTGTTATTTTAGTTGAAAGTAACCTGTTGCTTAAACTTTACAAGGCCAGGGTAGAGTATTGCATATAGCAGAATCTAAATTTTCTATTATATATGGACGCGCATCTTTTTCAACAAATATTTACTGATAGCCTACTGTGTTTGCCATATACAAACACAGGTGAGAACTGGATCTTCCCTGTGCTGGCAGATCTTCAGGTCTAGGAGATAGAAAGAGAGGCAGAGACATTAAAAAAAAAAAGATGAATAGAAACATTTAAAATCTGAAGATGTTTATATTAAAGGTTAACATACCTTTGTATGGTGCTTTATTGTTTTGGAAATTAGTTTATGTGTATTTGGTTCTTAAAACAACTTGATGAAGGAGATGTGGTAAACTTATTCCTACTAGTATACTGAAGATGAGACAATGGAGGCAGAAATTAAGTACCTGTTCAAGGTCACATATGTGGCTGCTTAGAAGCATAGCGGAGAATGGAACTTCTGTGTATTCTGTAGTAATCTCTCTTCCGCCAGTTCTCTATCTCTTCGATGTTAGTTATGGTTAATTTCTTAGCAGTGCTTATTTCGTCTTATGGCTTTAATTCAGATGGTCACTGAAATGCTCATTGTTAAATACTCATTGTTAAATAGCTTGTTTTTAAAGTAAGGTAGAATGATGAGGTGATGTATCATGGAACCACTTTAACATTAAATTTTCTAGTTGAAGAGTTTTTAGAGAAAAGTCAACAATTCGTTAAAAAGAAAGAAAAAATGTTCTGAGGGAATTTTGAAAATAACTTACAAGTTATTGGCACATTGTTCTTTTTAAAAAAAATATATTTTATTGATTTTTTACAGAGAGGAAGGGAGAGGGATCGAGAGTTAGAAACATCGATGAGAGAGAAACATCGATCAGCTGCCTTCTGTACACTCCCTACTGGGGATGTGCCCGCAACCAAGGTACATGCTCTTGACTGGAATCGAACCTGGGACCTTTCAGTCTGCAGGCCGACGCTCTATCCACTGAGCCAAACTGGCTAGGGCACATTGTTCTTGATATGATGATTATGCTTGTTTTTTGTAACAGTGAGCTAAGGTGTGTCTTCATTGGTACCTTTATGTCTTCATTCACTTAACAGATATTTGAGTATTTACCATGGGCCAGGCATTGTTCAAAGTGCTGATGATGCAGTGATAATTTAAGACCAAGCCCCTGTACCAGGTGACATTTTATTATTGTTTTGAATTAAGATAATTATAGAGTCTACGCTAGTATGTAATCAACAGGGTTGACTCTAAAGTTGGGAAATAGACAGTTGTCAAAGTACAATTTCAGGGCTACTAAAGACTCATTTGCTCTAAAATATTCTACTGGCATTCAGTCCACTGAGTTACACACTGTTACCAGTGTACTCCTGAAAATAAGATATGTTCTATCTTTTATCACAGTCCCAGGACACAGAGCTGTGAGAAAATAAATCAGACCTTGTACTGACTGATATGTTAAATTTTGTAAGAGAGGTGGTTGGCAAAGTAGAATTTTAATAGCAGTTATTGTTTATATTATTATTATTTTATATTTTATTGATTTTTTACAGAGAGGAAGGAAGAGGGATAGGGAGTTAGAAACATCGATGAGAGAGAAACATCGATCAGCTGCCTCCTGCCTACCCCGCACTGGGGATGTGCCCGCAACCAAGGTACATGCCCTTGGCTGGAATCGAACCCGGGACCCCTGAGTCCGCAGGGCGACACTCTATCTATTGAGCCAAACCAGTCAGGGGCAGTTATTCTTTATTGAGCTCTTGCTCAAGTCCTATGTCAAACAAGTACTTTAACTCATTAGCTTACTGTGTCATTTCAGTGCCCTTAGCATTATGCCCATCATTTTACAGATCAGGAGACCGTAGCACAGAGATGTTAAATTTGCTCAAGCCCAAAGCCAATGCTTGATCTGGATTTTGGATCCTTTATAGTGCTTGGCATGTGGTAGGTCTCATGCGGAAAGAGTGCTGGTCTGCATACAGACTTGTGCCATCGTGGTGGCACACCATGTAGGTGGAACACCTTGGTGAGCGAGAGATGGGTGGGGAGAGTCGAGAGAGCTTGTTGGGTGAGTGGTTGGAGTTGCGGGCAGGGTGGGGACAGGGAGGGTTATTGTTTGCCTGGATGCTTGGCCCTCAGGCTTAATCCTCTTTAAATGCACAAATGCTTGGTTGTCCAGCTCCTGGTGAGAGGACAGGCAGACTTGAGGTGATCCTGGTTTTGCCACGCGTTACCTTTGGTCAGGTTACTTTGCTTCTCTGGGCTTTTGTTTTCTCATTTGTGAAATGGAGGCTACAATGCTACCTAACTGGTGTTGTTCTTGTGAGCCCTGAACTAGCTGATTTTACATGTCAAGCGCGAATCATACTGGCATTATTATTGTTACTGTGGTTTGGTTTTTTATTTTGGACAGTGTTTAATGTGGAATGTGAATTCAAAAGAAAAAATGCAATATATTGGAAGTTTGGGTGCAATCTTGAAGTTGGCCAGTTTTAAATGGTTCTGAAATTTAGGTGTGCATCAGAAATACCTGGGGGACTACTGAAAACACCACATACCAGGGAGGGTGGGTGGGCCTGGGCGTTAGCATTTTAACAAGCTCCTCCATTGACTTCTTTGCCTGTCAAAATAGGAGAACTATTGGTTTAAACCTTTTTTCATCCTGTACTTAGAGAGTGCTTCAACAATAACAATAACAACAACAAAATTTCTTGGATTAACCAGGTAGATGAAAGTGAAGTATCAGTTACCAGAATCTCTTCATTGATTTTTTAAAGCTTATTTCAGCCTTACTGCATTTATCTTGAGAGAACAATGCAGTGTGAAATTACATACCTAAATTTAATTGTGATGAATATTTCAGCTTATTAACCAGCTTCATGTGGAAGTAAGCTAGTTATATTTAATTTATATATAATTATACAGATAGCAATAAATAATATATAAATAATGCTCGTATAGGTCTTAAGTCCTTTTTAAACTTTTTAATTGGATTTCTTTAGATACTGGCCTGTTTTTTACTAACCAGACTTGTTATTGTTGGCTGCATCAGGCAAGGTCCCAGCAAGAAAAGAAATTTCATCCTTGATGGTGGGAATGAAGAGATTATAGAGGTCAGGGAACAAACAAGGGATGGTGAAGCACCCAGGGAACAGCAACAGCAAGAAGCCCTTAATTCCCCAGAGATGAGTGGAGCAGAGCAGAGCAGAGCAGAGCAAGGACATTGTGGAGGAGGGCCCAGGGGAGCTGGCTTTGAGGCAGGCGGGGAGGGAGAGCACGCTCCCTGCCCTCTCCTCCCTCTGTCTTTAGGTCTATGCCAGTGACTTCCATTTCTAGCACCCAGTTGGGGAGCCTTGGTCATGATCTGTGCAGGCTCATCCTCCCAGGCCAGGAGCAGAGCAGCGAAGGGATTTTGGGTGCTGTGGAACAAGTGGAAAATAACCAGGACGTTGATTAGAACCTTAGGGAATTTGTAGTATTTCCTTAGGGCATTTAAAACAGTTTTTAGCATTGTGATACATCTGCAAAACGCTGGAGACTAGTTGACTTATATACATGCTTTTAGAAAATCGTGTATTCACTTTCTCATGTAATGGAACAATTATTTTAGGAACTTTTGGTGATTTATGTAGCCAACCAAGTGAGAAACATAATTGAGGTTTGTTAACACAATGCATATATCTTAATATATTGTTAGGCCTTAATGAGGTTTTCTGACATTTTCTTCATTGGGTAGTCTTGGTTTGATAGAATAACTGTTTTTCATTAAAAAAAAAATCTTTTAGTGACTACATTTTAAAAATTCTGGCTAGAGTAGTCCTTTGCCTTCTGGAATTTATACGTCTATTCACTTGGACTCTTGATAGCAAAAAAGCCAGAACAGAGGCTTGATGTGGTAATAAGACTTTTATGAAATGTTCTTCCTCCCCAAATCCTGTTAAAGACATTACATTTTTGTATAAATCTGTTGCAGTTTGTTGCTATTCAGCTGTCTTTTGCTAATGAGAATTTTACCCAGTTGATCTGAATTTCGGTTAAGAGTCTTAATCCATGCTCTTTATTTTGGACAGGTTGTTTAGGATTACTACAGAAAAGGGTTTCTCTCTTCAAAGAGAAGATATGAAGGTTCTTAGTGTCGGAGCAGTACTTCTCCCAAAGCGATTAGATTGTGGCTTGTCTTTTCTTTGCTTGGGAGTCTAGGAAAAAGAAGTACAGAATTTTACTCAGATTCAGCAGCAGCTGTCTTGGTCACAGCTTCCAGAAAGGGAAGAACCATATTGTCTGGGGCTGAGCAAATTAATCACATAACGACACCTGGCTATGAGACTTTAAATTACAAATAAAGGATATTTCTAGACGTCAATATAATTGGGTCATTTTTTAAAAAACAAATACGTTTTTCATCTTGTTTTTAAGAGTATGGTGGGAGAAGAACAGGTTTGAAGTAAACTAGTATTTTGAGTATTAAAATTATGCTCAGAGACTGGTTTTGTCTTTGCCAGCAATTTATTTAACACAGTGAATTTCATAAGCCAATAGCATACAGGATAATGCTGCTTTTTTTAAAAAATTGAAGTATACACTATATTAGTTTCAGGTGTACAACATAAGGACTCAACATTTCTGTACCTTACAAGTTGATCACCACAAGTCTAGTAACGAACTGTCACCATACAGTTATAGCGAAATTATTGATTATATTCCCTATACTGTACATTATATCTTCATGACTTATTAGGTTAATGTCTCATAGTGAGCCCGAAAGAAATAATGTACTCCGAGGCAGTGACAGATTAATTACATTGTTGTTTCATACAAGGGGATATGAAAGGAATAAATTCCAAATTTAGATTACTAGTAGGTGTCCCTTTTTACACGAATAGGCACTCAGGAGAGGTACTTGGCCAATGGAGAGCTGACACCAGCTGCTCTTGTTGCTAGAGCATGTTGCTAGGGAACCATGCTCCCATGTCCATGAGCAGGATGATCTTTGCGGGGCTGCTTCTCTGCTTTCACCACTGTCTAGGAGGAATTGCCTCATGGAGACAGGAGCTAATGCCCACTGATCTTCAGAGAGCTCTGTACATCAGCAGTGTCACCTTGCCCAGACCCAAACTCTCCAGTAGTCCTCATAAATTCTCTAAATGTCTCCTGGCCATAGTCACTTCTCTCCCTGTTCTTATCCACAAGCCCCCAGTG
Source organism: Murina feae (assembly GCA_004026665.1). NCBI lineage: Eukaryota > Metazoa > Chordata > Mammalia > Chiroptera > Vespertilionidae > Murina > Murina feae. The sequence continues at coordinate 16,683 of PVJC01000718.1, forward strand.
GGGACCCTCAACAGCTGGGCTATTGAGTGATAATCAGCGACAACAGATGAGATGATGGCATCCTGACACATTCTTCTATTCAAACAATTTCTAAAAACAGCTTTTATTTGTCTTGTCATAAACACATGGATTAAAGCAACTTTATTAAAGTCATTAGCAAGTGAATTTTGAAATCATATCAAACTAATACACAGCAAACAAATAGCCCCTATGAAATCATACAGTTAGATATTTGCTCTGTAAGTGGGCTTTTTTTTTTTTTTTAAGGAGAGATTTCAAACTTTTGTGGTATCTTCAAAAAAACATATTGTTCATTTTGATTTGACATTGATAGAATTAGTATCCCGCAGGAGAGAATTAAGGCTGTTGGTTTTCCATATTATGCTCTTTGAATTCCCTGATTTGAGGATTGAGTTATTCCAGAGAGAGCTTTTCTCTGGTTCCTTGTTATTCTTTTTCTAAAATTAGATGAAATAGCTGTGTTTTGGTTTGTGGGCATGATTTGCTGTCTGTTATCCTTGTGGTGCTCTGGGGAAGAACAAAGTGTATGCATATGTATGTGTTTTGAAGAGAAATGTATTAGTTTCTCTGCTGTTCCTGTCTGTCATTGTTGACTTCAAGATGAGAAGAGCAAGATGACCGATGTAGCTATTATGCTTGTGTTTGAGGTTTCAAACACAACTCTGGCTGTGTTGGCCATTGAGTTAATGGAGGAAACAGATGAGTATAAAGCATAAAACTAGTCATCATGTACTCAGTGGCTAATTGAGGAAGTTTATATTAGTTTGAAGGATTTACTATCAGGAGGGAAGAAGAGGAAGGGAATTGAATGAGTTTGAATATATGAACAGATTTCACAGCAGATTCTTAGAAACCAGAAAAAAATATTTCATTTAGAGTTTTGTATTACATAAAGATATATTTTACTGATAAGTTTGCTGTTTTGAAAAGGGGGAGCAGCATAAATTAAGACTGTATAAACCACTTGTTTAATTTGGTGACTCAGTAAGTTACTAACAAAAATGGGGATAGCCTGATGGCTGCATAGTGTTAGTGGGTCAGGAAATGGGCAATTATTTAATGGAGGTGTGTTCCGGAACTGGTTCAGAATCTCATGGACTCTGGTCGTGTTCTCTAGGATCTTGCTTTTTGGCGTACAACTTTGACAAAGGTTCGTATTTTCAGTACATACAAACAGCTGAGTAGGTCATCAGGATTTAACAGTGAAGGGTTTACGTTGCTGGTTGGGAGTTGTCAGTATGTTATAAGGATGGGTTAAATGAGTGATCCAAAATGACCCTAGACTAGTAAATTCTAGTAATTCTTGAGGACCAGCATCATGCCACCACTTTGAGTGTTTCATAGTCATTTTCTCATTTAATTGTAATGTTGACCCTATGAGGTAGTTCTTACCTCATTTTACAGCTGAGTACTGAGGTCTAACTAACTTGCTAAAGTGATTCAGTAGTGAGGGGGAGAGCTTAGAAGTCCCCAGGTGATCTGGATCCAGAGCCTTTGTCTCATTTAGAATTTGAAGTTACCTCTTTTTTGGGGGGGGGTGTTTTGAAAAAATATATTTTATTGATTTTTCGCAGAGAGGAAGGGAGAGGGATAGAGAGTTAGAAACATCGATGAGAGAGAAACATCTATCAGCTAGCTGCCTTCTGCAGACTCCCCACTGGGGATGTGCCCGCCACCAAGGTACATGTACTTGTCTGGAATTGAACCTGGGACCCTTGAGTCTGCAGGCTGACGCTCTATCCACTGAACCAAATCGGTAAGGGCTTGGGTGTTCTTTTAAAGACTCAAAGCTTTGAAAAACCCCTACAGGATTCATTAGTACTGTTTTCTGTGCCTAATCAAGGATGGTAACATCATGACATTCATGCAGCTGTTGCCTGCTTTCAAGTTTAAGGTAAAGACCTCCTTTGTGACACCCTCTTTTATCCTCACCCTTGGATTTCTGTTCTCCAGGGTGCTCCAGCTACCCCTGCCAGTTGGTGCGAGAAGGGAGATTTCTGGCATGCAGAGTCTAAACCATTACTTATGGTTTTTAAATTCTATAACAACTACCCATTTTAATTCATAATTCATAAATTTGCTTTAAATGCAGTCTTGTAAAGTTTTGTGTAAATTAAATGAAGAATTAAATTATAATTTTGTCTTATCCTGGAAGACTTCATATTTATTTAAAGGACCCCAATAGTGATTTCTTTTGCAAAGGGAAGAATCCTTTGGTAAAACAAATGACTTTTCTAAATTGCATAATAAATATGGATCTTGCACATATTACCTTTATAGAAACATAGGTCTGGCTGTATATACATTTTATATAAATGTGCCTAAATTAAGTTTGAGCTCATATTTTGCTTGATATTACAAATAAAAAGGGAATGGATAATCGCTTTTTTCTTAAATAAATGCTACTTGTTGGATTTGCACTAAAATGTACTTTATTAGGCTTATCTACACTAAGTAATATCTATAATAATAAAAGCATAATATGCTAATTAGACCAGATAGCTGAACGGCACAAAGCTGCCTCAGAGGGGGCTGAGGCAGAGGTAGTTAGAGGAGATCAGGCAGGCAGGCAAGTAGCTTGGGGCAATCAGGCAGACAGACAGAGTGGTTAGGGGCGATTGGGCAGGCACATAGGCAGAGTGGTTAGGGGAGATCAGGCAGGTAGGTGAGTGGTTAGGACCCCTGAGGGGTCCCAGATTGGGAGAGAGTGCAGGCCAGGCTGAGGGACTCCTGCTCTCCCCCACCCTGTGCATAAATTTTGTGCACCAGGTATGTAGTGTGTGTGTGTGTGTGTGTGTGTGTGTGTGTGTGTGTGTGTATACTAGAGGCCCGGTGCACAAAAATTTGTGCACTCGGGGGGGGGGGTGTCCCTCAGCCTGGCCTATGCCCTCTTGCAGTCTGGGACCCCTCGGGGATGTCCACCTGCTGGTGTGCCTGGCCTGCCTGGGTGAGGGCCTGATGGCAGTTTGCAGGCTGGCCAAGCCCCCCAGTGGCAACCCTCACCCTATCGGGGTGTGGCCAGCCTGGGTGTGGGTCTGAGGGCCATTTTCAGGCTGCTCACAGCCCCTTCAGGGTTCAGGTCCCAACTGGGGTGCCTGGCTGGAAACAGGTATCTGAGGTTTATCTTCTATAATTGAAACTTTGTAGCCTTGAGTAGAGATCAGAGCCTACAGGGCCCTGGCTTCCTCCATTGCCTGGGGCAACTCCAGCTCTGTAGCTGCTGCCATCTTAGTTGAGTTAATTTGCATATTTGATCCTGATTGGTTGATGGGTGTGGCTTATGAGCGTGGCTTGTGGGTGTAATGGAGTGAGGGTTAATTTGCATATCACTCTTTTATTAGATTAGCCACACACATGCACACACTAAAGGCCCAGTGCATGAAATTTGTGCACTGAAGTGGGGGGGGGGGTCCCTCAGCCCAGTCTTCACCCTTTCCAATCTGGGACCCGTTGGGGATGTCTGATTGCCAGTTTAGGCCTGACCACTATGGGATTCCCTAAACCAGCAATCAGACATCCCTGTCACAATCCAGGACTCCTGGCTCCCAACTGCTTGCCTGCCTGCCTGCCTGATTGCCCCTAACTGCTTTTACCTGCCAGCCTGATCACACCCTAACCACTCCCCTGCCAGTCTGATTGATGCCTAACTGCTTCCCTGCCAGCCTGGTTGCCCCCAACTGCCCTCCCCTGCTGGCCTGGTTGCCCCTAACTGTCCTCCCCTGCCAGCCCAGTCACCCAGCTAATAAGGCCATGAACCCTCCCCTGCCAGCCTGATCACCCCAACTGCCCTTTCCTGCCATCCCGGTTGCTCCCAACTACCCTTCCCTGTTAGCCTGCTTGCCCCTAACTGCCCTCCCCTGCAGGCCTGGTTGCCCCTAACTGCCCTCCCCTGCAGGCCTGATCACCCCCAACTGCCCTCCCCTGCTGGCCATCTTGTGCCTACATCGGGATGACCATCTTGTGCAAGGATGTGACAGTCAATTTGCATATTATCTCTTTATTATATAGGGTATATTTAAACCTCACCCGAGGATATTTTTTCCATTGATCTTTAGAGAGAGTGTGGAAGGGAGAGAGGAAGCGGGGGAGAGAAAGAGAGAGACAAAAACATCGATGTGAGAGAGACACATCAACTGGTTGCCTCCCACACATGCCCAGACCAGGGCTGGGGATGTAACTTGCAACCAAAGTGTGTGCCCTTGACCAGCAATTGAATTGGAGACCCTTTGGTCTGAGGGCTGACGCTCTAACCACTGAGTGAAACTGGCCAGGGCTAAGAATAATTTTTAAGTGATAGGTTGAGGTTCAATATATAGCACAACAGTAAATTGGGTCATAAGACTTACTAGGTAAATGCTACTTAAGTCATTGATACTATTCTGATCTAAATTCTCTGAAAATAACACAAATTTTAGAGAGATCATTTTATTAAAAATTATTACAGTTGAAAGCAGACAAACTATTGTTGGGAAAACATTTTCATGTATCCCTGGCTAAAATAGTTGTTTCTTGTACCTAATACTATGCTAATAAGGCCATGAACCCAGATTCATTGTAATCTATGTTCTGTCCCTGAACATTCAGCGGAGGCTTACTACTCTGTAACCTCCTAATAGATTCAGTGGCCTCATTTAGATCATTACTATTTTCCAACCTTCAAGCCACTGACCAACTAATTCTCCTTAAGCTCTTTCTTCTTAGATTCTGTGGTCGCGTACTCTTTCAGGTTCTGACCTTTCCTTTTTTATTTTTATTGTTTAATTTTCTCTGCCTGTCCCTTTGCTGTTCATATCTCATAAAATCCTGTACTTTGCACTTTGCTCTTCTCACTCTGTTCTTATTTTTGATAATTATCTCAGTCCTGTGGTTCCAACTCTTATTCACACGGAGGTTTAATACACAATTTCTTTCCATATCATCTTGACCAGCATTTCTAAACCGATATTCTACAGTAGGATTTTTATCTGGTGTGCTGCAAGAATTTTTAAAACAGGCAATATTATTTAGTCAGGGGCACTGACCTATTTCCTCCTGAGGTTGTCAAATTAAAAAATGGCAATAGCCAATAAAACAATAATTTTTCAATGTGAAGCAATCAAAATTATAACTTTTCTGTTGTTATATCGGTAAAAAATACATTTTTTGTTGTGCTGCAGAATTTTAGTCATTGGTTTATGTGTGCCATGAGAGGAAAAAGGTTGAAAATCGCTACTCCACAGACATCTTAAAAGTTCACATATTCCCATCACACCCACCTCTTTTTAGAAACACGCATTTTCTTTCTTTTCCCTTATGATACTCTCATTACTCTGTTGTTCATGCTCAGAACTTTCACTTATTTTTCCCCCCTCTTCACTTGGCATGTTTGTCAGATGTCAGACTCTCTTTTGCTTCTGGAAGGTTGTCCTTCACTCCCTATGCCCTCTGACCGAAGCAGGCCTTATTACTTTCCTTTCCAGATACATCTCCCTATATTTGGCCCTTTCCTTCAATGTATGGTCAGTCTATCTTGTGCATTGCCATTAGGGTTATATTTCAAAGTAGAAATGTGACTGTAATATTCTCTAGCTAAATAGGAATCCATATTAGCCCTTCATCAATACATTTAAGAGTCCAAACTTTTATTGTGAGATTTGAAACCCTTTGTGTTCTAATTTCTTGGCCCATTTTTCCACCTCAACCATTGTCACTCTTCTGCCATTATACTTTAGCCCTGTTGACCTGTTCCTTAAACATGTTCCCCATTCTCTCATCTCCCTAGTCTTATTCAAACAGACTTTTGTCTTTTGGTCAGCCTTACCCTGAAATCTTTCCTGAAAGCCTTACCCTGAAATCTTTCAGGACCTTTTCCTGAAAATTTTCTAAGTTACTTTTCAAATTTACTGTTTGGAGATACACCTATATTGTAACATTTATCACAGGTTATGTGATATGTATCGTTATTAAAAAATATATTTTTTATTTCAGAGAAAAAGGGAGAGGGAGAGATAGAAACATCAGTGACGAGAGAGAATCATTGATTGGCTACCTCCTGTATACCCCACACTGGGGATCAAGCCTGCAACCTGGGCATGTGCCCTGACCTCGAATGGAACTGTGATGTCCTGGTACATAGGTCGATGCTCAACCACTGAGCCAAGCTGGCTGGGCTCTATCTTCTTTCATTTCTTACTCTTACTAGATTGTGAATGACTAGAGTGAGAACTGTCCAGCAGAATATTTGGTAAGGTTTTATGTAGATCAGCGGCCCTCAGATCTTAGTACTCCTTTACACTCTTAATTATTGAGGACTCTAAACATTTTATCTATTTGGTTTTATTTATCAACTAGAGGCCCGATGCATGAAATTCGTGCAAGAGGCTTAGCCCCTGCAGCCACAGTGGCTGCCTCTGCCTTTGCCCCTACTGTGGCGGCTTCGTCCGGTAGGCCGTCTGGTCTAATTAGCATATTATACTTTTATTATTGTAGACATTTACTGTATTAAAATTTAAAAATTATTTAATTTATTTGAAAGCAACAATAATTAATAAATGCATGTTAATAGAAATCACATATATTATGAAAAGTAACTATTTTCAAAAACAAAAGTTAATGAAGAGAATGGCACTATTTTACATTTTTATAAAGCTCTTTACTGTCTGACTCCATAGAGGATAGTGGAGTGTCCTATCTGCTTATGCATTCAATTTGTTGCATTACATTTTGGTTGAATTTTATATGAAGACAATCTGACAGATCATTGAGAAAGTATTAATTTGACTTCAGATAACTCTCTATATTCTTTGATTCTTCACCAAAACTCAGCAAGTGGTCATTTCTTAATGTTCAAAGTAGAATCTTTAACCGTAGCAGTGAACCTTTTGTACTCTGTTATATTACAATTCGTTGGTCTGTTTAGCACTTTGGATCTTTTACCCATGCATTATTTTATAACATGATGTATTGGTCATTTGGAACATACTGTTTCACTGAATTATGCAGGTTTTCTAAATTTATTTAATATCCAAATCATATTTTGCCCTGGCCATTGTGGCTCAGTGGTTGCTCATCATCCCATGCACCGAAAGGCATCGATTCGATTCCCGGTCGGGGCACATGCCCAGGTTGCACACTTGATCCCCAGTGAGGGATCTGCAGGAGGCAGCCGATGGATGTTTCTCTCTCTCTCTCTCTCAAAAAAAATCAATAAAAACACATTTAAAAAAATCATATATTTATCTAATCAGAAAGTCTTTTAAGTATTTAAACTTAAACAGCATAAGCTATTATGCTCAGGTCAGATACAAGTTTTCCCAGATTCTACTTTTTTATTGTTGTTGTTAATCCTAACCTGAGGATATATTTCCATTGATATATTTTTAAGAGAGAGTGGAAGGGAGGGGCCCAGATTCTACTAGGGCCCACATTCAGCAAATAGTTGTCAGTTGCTTTCTTTGAAGTGACAGGTTTCACTCAAAAACAAACAAATGAACAAACAAAACCTGTTTGCCAGAAGCCATAGTTTTGATAACTATAATTAGTCATTCTCTTCAGTGAGAATTATGTTTCATGAAAAATAAGAAAAGATAGTCAGTTCCTGAAGGCTAGAACTCAAGCATCCACATATATTTTCCTTGAGTCAACTACTGTACTTCGTACTTTATGCACAATTTCTACTTTGTCATATGTTAAAAACAGGAATATTTGAGGTTGAAGATCTAATAAAATCAATATATTTTACTGTTTCAACAAAGGTATTCTTAAGTGAGACAGCATTCTTCTTACTGTGACCAGTGGTATGCATGGCCACTAGCCAATCAGGAATGAGTATGCAAATTAACCCAACAAAGATGGTGGGTTAATTTGCATACACAGGCACCGTGAGGCTGGGAGTGGGATGTGTTCCACACCGCCCCACCCCGGGTCTCTGGGTAGCGTGGGAAGGTGGAAAGGCGGCTTTGGCTGGAGCCAGCAGCCAGGAGAAAGAAGGCCCATTCTTGCACAAATCTTTGTGCATTGGGCCTCTAGTTTTATATAAAGCTATGACAAGAAAATAAGCATTACTTTTTTTGGGGAATATATTTTATTAATTTTTTACAGAGAAGAAGGGAGAGGGATAGATAGTTAGAAACATTGATGAAAGAGAAATATTGATCAGCTGCCTCATGCACACCCCCCTACTAGGGATGTGCCTGCAACCAAGGTACATGCCCTTGACCAGAATCAAACCTGGAACCTTTCATTCTGCAGGCCGACACTCTATCCACTGAGCCAAACGGGTTAGGGCATAAGCATTACTTTTTATGCAATAATATGGATACTGTCAAATACAATTTCTTAGGGGATAAATTTTTTAACTCTATGACCCAGAACTCTAGGACCAGCTTTCATCTATTTTTTTTGTAAAGGTTACACATACTTATTACTGAACCAGTCTAGTAACATAGAAAAATGTTAACAGAAAAATATTTTTCTAATAATTTTCCAATAAAACGTGTCCAGCTTTTTAGATAGTAGTGATCTTTTCAGTGATGTGATAAGTTGTGAACAATCCAGACACAGCATAAATATGTGAGCCATCTCATGTGCATTTCCTTCTAGACCTAGCTTGGTTCTTCTCCTATTGGTTCCAGTCTCTCCTATTGGAATCGTACTGGATTTTATTATTGTTTTTGTCTGAATCCATTGTGGAATGGGCCAATTCTGCCTTTGTGTTTTGGCCAGGAACCTCTTGATCCTGAAAGTCTAGTGAGAAGAAATGGTCAAGAGGAGTCAACCACCAGCTTTCATCTCTTTTTCTCACCTCCTTTCTTCATCTAGATGAATATGAAATGACTTGCAGTGATCTGTTGGCAGGTCACATGAGAAATTGAGATAATATAGCAATTCATGGGTGATCACATTGCTTAAAAAACCCTCAAAATATACCCTGATAAAACTCAATATAATCAGTTTGAATCTAAGAGAAGAGCACATTATGTATAAAAGTGAAAAATAATTGAGCATCTTTTAGAGAGTATTTCTTTTAAAAATAATTTTATTATGGAAAGTTTTAAGCATATTCAGAAAAGAAGAGGAGAGCATATGAACCACTATGTTTCCATCACCCAGATTCAATAGTTAGCAACTCTTTGCTAATCTTACTTTACCTTTTTTTTAATCAACAATTATTCCCCCTCCCTCTGGGTTATTTTAAATCAAACCCAAGATAGCATATAATGTTATCATCTATAAATATTTCAGTTTGTAGAAGAGACTATTTCTTACAACTTGTATTTAGGCAAATATAATGAAGTCAGGACTTGTTATCTAAAATAAACTTAGATTAAACTCTCAGTAGTCTTTTCTAGCCTAACCAACGAAGAACAAACCAATGAAAACCCCTTCCATCCTGCCATGATCCTTGTTCTTCTGCCTTACATTTTTTTTTTCTCTTACTCTAAACTTCCTGAAAGAGAAGGCTTGGTTCCCTGTTTCTGCTTTTTCTCCTTCACACCTTTCACTGCAGTTGCCATTTCTGCTTCAACTCCTTATTCTGAAGCTGTTGAAAGATGACCAGTGCCCTTCCCATTTTCAAGTCTCTTGGCCTGGCTTCAGTTGTCAGCAGCCTCCCCTGAATCATTTGGTGATGTTGACTTCTTTCTTGTTGCGACTTCTTTCCCCTTTGGCCTAGTACTCTCTCCCCAGGGACTTTCTGTATCCTTTTACCCATAGTTTCTCATTCTTCCTTTAACATGTCAGGTTTCTGGCCTCATTCTCATTCTCTTTTACTGTTATAGTAGTAATTTTCTATTCTGTCAGATTTGGTGCCCCCCTTTTAAAGCAATTATTTCACAATACTCCATTTACTATACTGAAATGAAGTTAGTAGATAAAAGCCTGGTCATTGTGGCTTAGTGTTTGAGCATCGATCGACCCATGCACCAAGGGGTCTGGGGTTCAATTCCTGGTCAGGGCACATGTCCTGGTTGCAGGCTCAATCCCCAATAAAGGGCGGGCAGAGGGCAGCCGATCAATGATATTTCTCTCATCCCTCTCCCTTCCTCTTTATCTAAAAATCAATAAAGGAGAAAATATTCATATTTAGTTCTGGTCGGGTGGCTCAGTTGGTTAGAGCATTATCATGTACACCAAAAAGGTTGAAGGTTCGATCCCTGGTTGGAGTGTGTATGGGAGGCAAATGATCTGTTTGTCTCTCGCATCGATGCTTTTCTCTCTCTTCTCTCAAATCAATAAAAACATATCTTCAAGTGGGGATTTAAAAAAAAATCTTAATTTTATAAATATATGAAATTGAATTTAAATTAGTTATATATTAATATATGTATTTCAGTATGTGGAAGCTTAGGTAATTCTATACTATAAGACAGAATAAAGTAATGCTATGCTAATATTCATATGTATAGTCATGAATGCAGCTGCTGCAAATTAGACTAACAAATAGGTATGTTATATTGGTGGCTCACATGTCATGATCAGCATTGCTCTCTAATGTTTTTCCAAAATGACGAACACCTTTTGGTAAGGTTCCAAATGAAGGACAGTCTCTTTCAGTTTATATGGTATTGTATTTCTGGAAAACTCAATGTACATTAAAACAGTGCAAAAATATTTTGTATATAAGTATACATTTATTGGATTAGATTTGGGGCTCACCTATCTTTTTTAAGTTTGCTATTCATGTTACCTTTTATATATTATTAATGGCATCAGGATAATTTGAAATAAAAGTAAAAAGTTCTCATGCCCCTTCACACAGGAACCATATCAGTTTGGAGTGTCCTAGATGGACATTTGTTTTGGCTGCAGTTTTATTGAGTCTTCTTTAATTTATTCTTAAACTAGGGGCCTGGTGCACAAAAATTTGTGCACTTGTGGGGGGGTCCCTCAGCCTGGCCTGTGCCCTCTTGCAGCCAGGGACAGCTTCTTGGTCGCGGGACAGCCCGGGGCACTCCAGGGCTCGGGGTACGATAGGCTTCTCCCCATCGCTGCCGGCTGCTCAAAGAGCCTGGGCTTCAGCTTGGGGCCCCCGCAGGGCCGTGAATGGGGAACCCATCCAGAGGCTCCACGGGGAGCAAGACGCCCACCTCGGAGCTGGCCCCGTAGTCTGGCCCCAGCAGTTTGAAGAGCTCCAGGGTCTCGGGGACCTTGTCCAGGTCGCACAGCTTCACACTGCACCTTGACGGGCTGCCCCTGCCACCGCCCGCCCTGCCCTCGCCTCCACCGCCGCCCGCACCATGGCTGCCGGCATCCATCTTGGCTGGGTTAATTTGCATACAGCCGCTCTGATTGGCTGGTGGGTGTGGCTTAGGTGTTTCAGAGAGACGGTTAATTTCCATAAGTACTCTTTTATTAGAGTAGATGTGTATGATTTTCTTCAAGTGAGACACTGAAGCTTTTAAATTTTGATTCAAATATAGAAAGAATTAGTGAAATAATAAAGACATTTATACTGGCATACTGAAATTGTAATAATTTTAAATAGCATACAGTCATTTAAAAACCTCCCACAGATTCCACTCCAACAAATTAATAGCAGTTTATTGAATTTTAAAATGAATTTACTGCAGAAGTAATATTTTGGCTCCCCAAACATTTACATTTAAAAAGTCATATCTGTTGCAAAATGCATAAGTAACTTTTTTACCCATGGTTTTAGATTATTGATATACCAGTAATCTGGTGTATTTTGGATCTGAATGTAAATACAAAAGTTTTTCTTTGTTTTATGAGAGAGTTATGCCTCAGATGTAGCAGTCTACTTTTTACCTTCAAGGTGACTGTGAACTTGAGGATGAGCAAAGGTTAGAAGGAAATTATTGCTGTAAAATATATTGTTTTGCCATAGAGAGAGAGCACATAGATTGCTCTACAGATGTATAAAGAGATATCATACTGAGATACCTATGTGAAAACATGGCCAGAAATAATTTTCTGATATTGTTTATTAGTATAGAGTTAAGTACCTGTTGTTCTTGATATAGTATTTAAACTTCTAAACTACCCCTTTTATACTTTTCATTTTTTCCAGTGACTATTATTGGAAAGCTAGATGTCTTATAATTGAGTTATCGTCACTGATTTATTTTGATGTCAAATTGATAATTTAGCTGAACCTTGCTGGGTATCAGTGTAACTAGAGTCCTAGTCTTTACAAGAATAGTGTAGATGACTTTGCCCAAGAAGTATATAGTAATGTAAACATATAAGACATATAAGTTAGCAATGCTTTTTCATACATAAGTTTTTGTAGAAGGATTCTGCAATGGGCCCCTCCTGTTATTTATTTTTTTGTTTTGTTTGTTAGTTCTCACCCCAGGATATTTTTTCCATTGATTTTTAGAGAATGACCAAGCAATACGTTAGTGGAGAAGAGGTCACCCTGGGGACAAGGTCCTATGCTACAATTGTCGTTCGCTAGGCACCCAGGGCTCTCTGCCCTGGAGACCTTCTGTACCTGGCCCGTCATCCTTGCTCTGCTCAAGTTTGTCCAACTGCCTACCACATTTTTGCTTATGTAGATATATTTGTGTAATTAAAATTAAGTATGTATGAAAAGTTTAATTTCACAAAAAAGCTTTCTCTATGTACTGGTATTATTGTAATTTTACATTTATATTGAGTAGGTCTAGTAAGTGCATGCATTCCCCAGTTCCTCGAGTAAACAGATGCACACAGTGAGGGCTTGGCTTAGCACACATGGGAACATTGTCCAGCACTAGTTAAAGCTGCTGCAGAAAGTCACACCGAGTGCCAGCAGAACCAGTAACCGCCGCGATGTGGTATGACCACGTGCTAATCATTCTCGAACATGGTTTATGAGCAGTGACTCGGATTTAAATATGTAGATATGTAGTTATAGTTGTATAGTTGTGGATTTAAATACGTGGACTATAGTTGTAGATACATAATATTTATGTATGTTTGTTAAATTATCTCAGTGTTTTTTTCCAACATATGGCCTGTTCACTAACGTTTGTTAAAAATAATAGTGAATTAATAACAAAAAAATAGCCTGTTAATTTAATTATAAGCAAATCTTGGTTAAAAGCATTTTAAAATTAACAGGATGTTAATTTTTCACATATGACATAGGGACTGGAAATTTTTTCTGTTAAATCCAAAGTTGAGGTCTGCAAAATTGAGGGATTACTGTAACCTTCTTTTGTCTCTTGTTCTTCATGGAGATTGTTCATGCCTGACCTAAAATGCTCTATCTTCATATTTGGATAGATGGATAGATGGCCTCCATCCTTCTGGAGATGCAGGCCACTTGATCATTGGTGTACATGTATACACACTGACCCCTAAATGAACACATTTTTAAATCCTTATCATTCATGTAATTGAAGACTGAAATCATTTCTTTTAATCAAAATAGCCTGTTAGGTAAATTTTTTTTTTATTATTCAATCAGAAAATTCTCTATTGTGACTGCTATTTTATGTTTCAGTATAAAGGAAACATTTTACTTTAGGAATCATTGTTTTACTAATGTTGCTGATAAAGAGAAGGTAGTGGTGAGGAAATGACTAAAACCAGTTCAGACACATCAGGATGGAAACAATGGAGATGGTAAAAAGAGGCTGGATTTTGGATATATTTTTTCCTTAACTTTACTAAGCTGTAATTTATCTATAATAAAATATGCCCAATTAAGAAAAACAGAAAACAGTTCACGGTATAGAGCACTGAGATTCTGGAAGGTCTGGAAACTGATGGGATCAAGAGCGCTGAGAAGAGTCGGGACAAGTTCAGGTATAGAGGAAGTTACCGAAGTGTTTACAGGTGGAGAGGCTGAGTTTTGAGGGACTTTATACCTTATTGCCTTTTTATCCCTCGGTCAGGGCACATAGCTAGGTTGCGGGTTCAATCCCCAGTCGGGGAGACAACCAGCTGATGTTTCTCTCTCTCCTTTCCCCCCCTCTCTAAAATAATCAGTCAACACATACTTAAGTAAGAATTTAAAAAATAAATAAAATATTCTTATGTGGAATTTCCAAAATGAACAAATGAGTTAATATGGGGGGTGGAGGGTTCTTACAAGAAGACTGATTAGTCAGTCAAACTCGCCGTCTTTTGGTATACTGCTGGTCGATGCTCCAACCAATCGGCCAGGGCAAGAATCTTTGCTGTTTCTGTCGTGTAAAGACAATCACTATCGTTATTTTTGTGGGTACTTTAGTATTTTTGTGTGTGTATATGTGTGCGCGCCTGTGTATGCTCCCCCCCCCCCCGCCCCCCGTGTATTCTTTATAAAAAGGCTCTGTTTGGAAAGCCTTAAAAATTTAATGCATTTTTATTTCTATACATTGATTTGGGAAATTTCATTTCTACATCTGTAATTTGTGATTGCTGGGTCTCTATTGCTGTGTATAAAGAAAAATAATTATCTTTAGACACTGCCATAACACTTTGCCACAGCCCCCACTTAAGACCTGCTTAATGACTTATGTAGAGGAATGTGTTTATTGAGGTGTTGTATATAACAGGCCGTATGTTTATTGTGATTTAATTTTTATATAATTAAATGGTTATGAATTATGTATTTTCCCCCAAGAATATTATTTAAAAGCATGGTAGTTTAATATTTTTGCTCCCAGTAGTATTAATAAATTCATATTAATTATAGCCCTATAGAAATATAAACAATTAGACTTCCCTACCATAATACAGTAGTTTGAATAAACGTATCATTTATTTTTGACATGTTCTTTTTATATATTCGTGTGCCTTTCTACTACTATATTGCTGATATTCTTCTATATTCTACTGGATCTTGTTTTGTCACTTCTAGAAAATGAATGTAATTTAGTGTTTTATGTAACTGTTCATTCTTTAAACATTGAAATATACTGAAGCAACTTAGGTGTTTTTACTTTAAAAAAATATATTTTATTGGTTTTATACAGAGAAGAAGGGAGAGGGATAGAAAGTTAGAAACATCAATCAGCTGCCTCCTGCACACTCTTCACTGGGGATGTGCCCGCAACCAAGATACATGCTCTTGATCAAACCTGGGACCCCTGAGGCCGACACTCCATCCACTGAGCCAAACCGGTCAGGGCAGTGTTTTTACTTTTCATGTGTCAACTGTCTTCTACCTTTTAAAAAATGCCTTATATAAGTGACTGTTAGAAAATTTCATGGTGTATTTCTTAGAGATTTTCTCCAGTGAGGAAAATCAAGGAAATGGAGTTTCCCCTTAGCTTTTAAAAAAAATATATTTTATTGATTTTTTACAGAGAGGAAGGGAGAGGGATAGAGAGTCAGAAACATCGATGAGAGAGAAACATCGATCGGCTGCCTCCTGCACACCTTCTACTGGGGATGTGCCTGCAACCAAGGTACATGCCCTTGACCGGAATTGAACCTGGGACCTTTCAGTCCACAGGCTGACACTCTATCCACTGAGCCAAACCGGTCAGGGCTCCCCTTAGCTTTTAATCCCCTCACTTCTTCAGTTTGTGAGGTGTTTCTTTAACATTTGGATGGTTTAGATGGGAGGTTATTTTGTTGTAACTGTATGTTAGATTATACTTTAATATTATAATTGGTACATTGTAAATGAGGTGATGTTTTTGTAGTCCTTAATTATGTCCCAATAGGACCAATGTGCTTTCTCCAGTGCATATGACCCTCTTAGGACTTGGAATTTGCTGTTGCTAGTGATAAGGTTAGAGTCTGCATGGTAACTGGGCTGAGCAGATTCTTGTATGGCTATTAGCAGGCATGGAAGAATGTGTGCAGGTCACCTCTGGGTCAGGAACATGTACAGAAGGTAATGCTGCCTTAGATCCTGGCATAGGGGGCTGGCTGGCCCTTGTCATTGAACTTTGAATGAGACACGTTGGCAGCTGTCCAGATTGGAATTAAGCCTTCTCAAGTTCCAGGCCTGCCTTGGCTCCTCTGAGGGCAATGTATGGGGATAGCAGCACCCCGAGTGGACGCCCAGCTTTGCCAAAGATCGGTCTCCCATCATGAGAGCTGTGCTGCTTATCTACTGACAGTCTGGGAGAAGATTTCCAAATACAGGTCAGGAGGTATATATAACATGTAAAAGGATCCTCTCCCTTTCCAATTAGGTTATTCAGGGCTCGAACTGTATTCTGTTGTTGGTTTAATGTTATTTTGTTATTGGTTAACAATTTTTATGTCTAGTCAAAGTTCAGCAATACATTTGTTTGAGGGAGTATGGCCTGTATCAGAATTTTATACTGCTACCTTTATAAAGGAATGGAAAATAGCTTTTTAATGGAGTTGACTGATGCATTCTTAGTAACAGTAATTAGTAACATGTATGAGGTAGGATGAATACAAGGTAGCTTGTTATGTAGAACACATTGGTGTTTTGTTTTGTGTTCCTGGAATGTGTAGCATATCACTGCTTTAAGATTTCATTCTACTCATCTTTTCATACTATTCAAAATGGATCTCATTTGTCCTGCTCCTTCTCCCTAATCCCCCCTTTCCCCTAACCTGGCAGTCCCCATGCCTGTAATTACATTGTTAGCACTTAAGTGTTGCTGTACAACAGTTTACTTGTCGTTTTGCGCAATAGATTGTAAACAGTCTGGGTTTATTCTTGTGTGTTCAGGGCCTAGTACTTTGCCCTGTTATAATAGACTAGAGGCCCGGTGCATGAAATTTGTGCACAGAGTGGGAGTGGGGGGTGGGGGTGGTGTCCCTCAGCCCAACCTGCACCCTTTCCAATCTGGGACCCCTTGAGGGGTGTCCGACTGCCCATTTAGGCCCGATCCCACAGGTCAGACATCCCTTTCACAATCCAGGACTGCTGGCTCTCGACCTCTCGCCTGCCGATTGCCCTAACCACTCCCCTGCCAGCCTGATCAATGCCTGACTGCTCCTGTGCCCTCCCCTGCCAGGATAGTCCTGATTGCTCCTAACTGCCCTCCCCTGCCAGGATAGTCCCCCCAACTGTCCTCCCCTGTAGGCCTGGGTCCCCCCCCCAACTGCCCTCCCCTGCAGGCCTGGGTCCCCCCCAACTGCCCTCCCTTGGTGGCCATCTTGTGGCCATCTTTGACCACATGGGAGCAGCCATCTTGTGATGGTCAATTTGCATGTTACTCTTTTATTAGATAGGATGACCAATAAATGTCTATTCAGTGAATAATTTCATTGCAAATTGACATAGCAGTTGTGAATATATTAACCTAGGACTTTAAAAATTTTCTCAAATTGTAAGTTCTGGGCCATCTCATTCACATAAAATCTCTTAAAGGTGGTGAGATTGGGATTGTCAAAGGCCTAATGTGTCCGAGTACCAAGAATATTGCTAAAAAAAAAAAAAATTACTCCCAAACTAGTAGCAATGGTAAGAAAGGATTTTTTAGGGAAGAGGAAACTACAGATGAAAGAATGTCTCTTAAGAATGTTTTCTTAATAATTTGGGAGGGTGTGGTACAGGATGACTGGCTGAGGTGAGATCATTTCCATTTGTGAAAAAAATTTAACCTTGGTTTCTTATAACTATTAGAGTTAGAACAATCATTTTGAAAAATCACAAAGCTAAATTTAGTAACTTGGGCATATGCCCATTTAAAAAAATATGTTTTTATTGATTTCAGAGAGAGAGGAAGGGAGAGGGAGAGAGAGAGAGAGAGATAGAAACATCAATGAGAGAGAATTCATTAATCAGCTGCCTGCCTCCTGCACGTCCCCTGTTGGCGATAGAGCCTGCAATCCACTGTGCCTTAAATGGAATCTAACTGTGAATTTCAAGGTCATGGGTTGACATTCAGCCACTGAGCCACACCGGCTGGGCCATATTCCCATTTTTTAACCTTCAGCCTGAGGCTTTGTGTACTGTTTTTTTCTGGCCTCAAGGTTGACCAAGTCTGACTGAGTATGAAAGACTGTAATACTTGTAAACACATATACAGTTGAAGGACCAATTTGAATCTTCATAGAATTTGTTTTACTTTTAGATGAAAGTAATTTTAAAGATAATACTTTTTTAATTATAAAAGCAACAGCTATCTTTCAGAAAGTTTGAAAACTCTGAAATGTGTAAAGGACAAAAGAAAAATTATTTATAATTCCACCACTTAAAAATAAGAAGTGTTAATACTTTATACACCATTTATATAAAGTAGATACACTTTATTAATCTATACATATAAAAGGATAAGACCAAAGGTATGTCTGACCGGCTGGCCAGCTGGTGCATATGACGCGCACTGAGAATTTAAAAATAAATGTTGACTCGCGCATGCGCCATACACATCAAGCTCTCGCTGGCGCCAATTGCATGCGACCGACTGGCTGTGTGCAATTTAAAAATAAAAGTTTACTACATGAATATTTCTTCTAATTAATTTTCTTTCAGTGTGCATGAATTCATGCACTGGGCCAATAGTTATATATGAAAGTTTAATAAAAATGTTTATCTAAAATTTAAAATTTAATTTATTAGTTAATTCTTATTGCCAAATCAGATAAAAATCAGGTAAATAGTATGCTTTTTGAGGTTTTTTCTTAAAAAAAACCCCTTATTTATCTGGAATTTATTTTGGATTATGGTTGTAAAGTTATTTTAAAATAATAATATTTAGTGGGTATTTTTGTTTTTTGTTGTTTTTTTTTTGGCCACTGAGAAAGAAAAACTGATCTTTTAAATTATTAGGGAAGTGGTTTTTTTTTTTTTTGTTAATCCTCACCTGAGGATATTTTTTCCATTGATTTTTAGAGAGAGTGGAAGAAGGGGGGAGAGAGAGAGGAGAAACATCGATATTAGAGGGACACAGTGATTGGTTGCCTCCCATATGTGAACAGACTGGGGAGGGGGGAGGCTTGAATCTGCAACCCAGGTACATGTAAGCCCTTGACTGGGAATTGAACCTGAGACTCTAACCACTGAGCAACCAGCCAGGGTGAGAAGTTTTTTTAAAAAAATATATTTTATTGATTTTTTACAGAGAGGAAGGGAGAGGAATAGAGAGTTACAAACATCGATGAGAGAGAAACATTGATCAGCTGCCTCCTGCACACTCCCTACTGGGGATGTGCCTGCAACCAAGGTACATGCCCTTGACCGGAATCAAACCTGGGACCTTTCAGTCTGCAGGCCGATGCTCTATCCACTGAGCCAAACTAGCTAGGGAAGAAGTTTTCAATAAATTCCTCATATTCTTTATTAAAGCTCCATAAAAATTTTGAACAATATCTTTTTACATTATGTTCATTTTAAATAATTAAAAGTGAATGCATTCGTCAACAACAAATCAAAACAATTACAGAAATAGTTCATATTTCCCTAGACTTGGTTGCTCCTCATTTGAAAACTAAGCACTGTTTTCATTTTGGTATGTAAACTTCTGCATCTTTTACTATTATTTAAAGTTTGAGGTTTATAGGCAAATGTAGTTTTGCAACTATATTATTTTTTCATGTAACAACAGGCCTTAGGTGTCCATATTGAAAGGTACCGTTCCACCTCCCTATTTTTAACTGCTGCGTGGCTGTCTTTAGTCTGGATATCGCATAACTTATTAAACTAGTTTCTTTACTACTAGGCATTCAGATTGCTTGCAGTTTTTCTCGCTGTGGTACAATAAATATCTACCAAGAAGTGCTGGCTCAGAGAGTTTATTAGTTTATAGTCTCACGAACAGAACAACCTGATGTTATTGTTGTTTTATCATCACTGTGATGAGTGAAAAATGCATCTCATTGTTGTTTAATTATATTATATATGTTATAATATTTTTCCTAAGGGGAAAATCAGAATTTAATGATGAAAATGGATAAAATATGGTGTTCTGGCATAATTTTTTACAGAGACATGGCTGGCTATTTGAAACAGATTTTGTGATTGAAAGGCAAAAAGCTGAACTTAGGATTTTATGTTAGGAAGCACTTAATTTTATTCTCCAATTCATTGTAGTTAGTTTTTATTTGCCTCAAGCTATAACACAGGAAAAAGGTATTCTTTACTTTCCAGTTTCTAAGATCACATATTTTAAAGTTTAAGACCTTGGAAAACATTTCCACACTCGACAAAACAGTTTGTTTAATAAAATAGGGAACTAATGCACCATATTTGTTCTTATTTAGAGGAATGGAGAAGTAAAAATTACAATGGTCTGGAAAAGAGGCAAGTAATGGATTAATTAGAATTTAAATATATAATTAAGGGTGTTGTTTTTGCACTGTTAAATTTAAGTATTGATCAGAGAGATTTCTGGTCAAGGTGCTGGAGCTAGGTAAATGCTGTGCTCATCTTCTCCCACACCCACATCAAAATTACAGCGGAATGATAGAATAACCACTCTTGAGAACCATCTGAACAGAACTGTTACAACTAGGGGAAGAAGAAGCCACGTCAAGAATGCACAGTCTGCATGGAAGGAGGAGGAGGAAGAGGCTATTACTTCCTCACATCTCTCGGGAGGAACCTCATCCTCGTCTCACCCACTTGCCTGTATGGCTCTGCTCCTTGGTCTTTCTGTAGAATAGCAGCCTTCCTTTGGCAGTTCTGTTTTGTAGTTGGTTTTGTTTTCACTTTGTATATCTAAATCTGGTTTTGAATAATGACAAAAAAATGATCATAAAACACCTAGCTAAGTTTTAATTTACAAAGTTGCATTTCATTAGCGAAACTGTTGTCATGGGTCAGGTTTTACTTTAGGAACTATAGGTTATGTTCATTAACATTTTTGAGTAATGGCAAAAATCATTATCAAAATAGGACACATTAGATATGTATATTAATCATCCTACTTATGATTTTTTTGTTCTTTACAGCGATAAGGTAGGGTATGTGCTAGATATGAAATCCTGTAGAGATGAGCTGATAAATGGTATACACCTTCTTCCCCAGAAACTTTAGTCTTAGCATCAGTCACTGTATGCTTTGTGCAGGTTCTGACCTAACATACAGCCTGTTGAAGAGGGCATTTACTATGCATCTGTTTAGTAAACAAGAGTCAATAATTCCCCTCACTTCATTAAGTGATGGCAGTATATGTGTATGATTCTTGTCCTCAGATTCTGAGGAAAGATTATAATTCAACAAAGAAATACAAAACAAAGCAGAGGAAAACTAATAGCAGGTGCAGAGGAAGGAGCACCTGATTCTGAAAAAGGGTATGGTGGAAGACTTGAGGGAGGTGAGATTTGCATAATTTTTGAAGTAGTGAGCAGAAATGCAGTATGTGAAGAACAGGGGAAAGACCTGGCAAGGGGAGTGCAAATTGTGTGTGTGGAATGCTCAGGGTGCTTGGGGCACATGCTCAGTGCAGAAGGTTTCCCTGGAGAAATTGGCCCATTCAGTCTAGTGAGAGGGATGCCGAGCGCCTTCATCTCCAAAATGGAGTTGACGTGTTGATCTGTGCTGGGTGATAACTCGGCTTTCCAGGTTTTCTAGGTTGCATGTGTTTCCTCTAGTGTCACTTAGAGAAACGGTTTCTATTCAAGATAAGATAAGACAAAGGGATGGGGGACTGGGGTGTCACCTAAACCGTACCAGGACAGATGAGGAGCTGTGCTGCAGTTCCCAGTGAAACTAATTATTCGGAGTAACCTTACTCCAAATATTAAAGTGAGGTGAATCTTGTAAAGTTAGGCAGGATAACAGAGGTAACTTTGGGATGGGTTTTCAAAGTTCTTTGACTTAGTGGGATTTTCATAAAAACAGATCCTTTGCCTTTTGAATTTGAATTTGTACGGGGCATTTTGTTCGAAGGTAATAATAGGTTGAAATGCAAGTAATATTCATTAACTACTTTAATTCGTATCAGTTAAAATAGCTTTGTGTTGTTGTGGCTTTATCTTGTGTGCCTTCTTTTACCCTTATATTCAGGATGATGGTGGTATCTTATCTTCCATAGAATCTGAGTTTTATCTTTTCTCTATAGCTGGTTAAAAAAAAATAGGAAGAAAAATGATTAGTTACTGACTATGGTGATTTTTACAAATCTCCTCTTATTTTCCCTTCGCCTGCATTTATTTAGTTTACCGTGCTAAGCCAATTACTGTTTTCTTAACCAGTTTGTGGCTCTGGTTGCCACACTTTTCATTCTTCTCTGATATCCCATCCCTCGATTCATGTTTCCTCTCTCTTCTTTCCCTTTTCCCTTTTAAGGCTGTTTTCCATCTGTCCTTGTTTCCTGGCCCCATATCTATTATTTTTGTGCTTACTATCTCTTACACTGAAAACAGATTCTCTGTCCAATGATT
Organism: Murina feae; assembly: GCA_004026665.1. NCBI lineage: Eukaryota > Metazoa > Chordata > Mammalia > Chiroptera > Vespertilionidae > Murina > Murina feae. The sequence continues at coordinate 38,883 of PVJC01000718.1, forward strand.
CTTCATGAATCTTCTCTGAAATCTACTTGTTGCAAATTTAGCTTTTGACAAAAGAACAATTGATAGTCTCTGATATCCCCGGATAGTTCTTTAGTTTCTCTTTCCGCAAAGTTCTGTTGTTTTCTCCCAAAGTTTTATTTTTCTTTGTCCTTTGGGAAAGAGCTTATTGGTATAAGGTCTTTGTTTTGATTTCAAGTGAGAATTATTGAATGGATTACATGATTGAGTTCACTGACCCAGGAACCCCACTTGTGAAATGAGGACTTTGAAATAGGCTTTCAATGAGGCTTTCAGGATTCCTCCCTTCCTGTCTCTTCCTGAATGTTGGTGACAGCTCACAGGGTGGAGCTCTGTATTTTAATACTAGAGGCCTGGTGCACAAATTTGTGCATGGGTAGGATCCCTTGGCCTTGCCGGTGATTGGGGTTGATCGGGGCTGGCCAGGGCCGGCTGAGCAGGGGAGGGGGGGCACTGTGGGAGGTTGGCTGGCTGAGCAGGGGAGGGGGGGGCACTGTGGGAGATTGTCTGAACAGAGGAACCGTGGGAGGTTGGCCGACCGGGGCTGGCTGGCCAGGGGGAGGGGCAGAGGGAGGTTAACTGGCCATGGGAGGTTGGCTGTGGGGGCGCACTGACTATCAGGGGGCAGCTCCAACATTGAGCGTCTGCAGATGCTCAACACTGGAGCTGCCCCCTGATAGTCAGTGCATGTCATAGCTACCAACCAGTTGTCCGATTGTCTGGTCCTTTGGTTGCTTAGGCTTTTATATATATACTAGAGGCCCAGTGTGCAATTGAAATTGTGCAAGGAGGCTCCCTGCCTCCTGCTTTGTGAGGAGGCACCCTGTAGGCCTCCTTGGGAGTCAGGCTGGACCCACGCCACAAGCTGCCAGGACCCTGCCTGACTTTCGCCCTAGGCCCCAGTGGCCCCCTGCGTGTGTCAGCTCTGGGGTGCTGGAGCAGCCGCGCCGGCTCGGGCAGGGCCCTTATGTCTGTCTCCATCTCTGCTCTGGGCCTCACCTGCATGCGCAACCTCCTCCTGTCCAGTCGTGACCCATTATGGTGTCCCGACATAACTTGCATATTACTGCCTTTTATCTGTAATAATAAAAGCATAATATGCTAATTAGACTGGACATCCTTCCAGGCGACCATCCAGACGAAGCTGGGGCTGCGAGGCTTGCACGAATTTTGTGCATCATGTCTCGAGTGTATATATATATATACATCTCCTATCTAATAAAAGAGTAATATGCAAATTGACCATCACAAGATGGCTTTCCCCATGTGGTCAAAGATGGCTGCCAAAAGATGGCCAGAAAGGGAAGGCAGTTGGGAGGGACCAAGGCCTACAGGGGAGGGCATTTGGGAGGGACCCAGGCCTACAGGGGAGGACAGTTGGGGAGGGACTATCCTGGCAGGGGGAGGGCAGTTAGGGGCAATCAGGCCGGCACAGGAGCAGTTAGATGTTGATCAGGCTGGCAGGGGAGTGGTTAGGGGCAATCGGCAGGTGAGAGTTTGGGAGCCAGCAGTCCTGGATTGTGAAAGGGATGTCCAACTGCCTGGTGGGATCGGGCCTAAACGGGCAGTCGGACATCCCTCAAGGAGTCCCATATTGGAAAGGGTGCAGGTTGGTCTGAGGGACACCACCAACACCCCCCACCCCCACTCCATGCAAGAATTTCGTGCACCAGGCCTCGTGTGTGTGTGTGTGTGTGTGTGTGTGTGTGTGTGTATTTTACAAAGGGGGTAGTTTCTACCTCTAAGATGGCATTTGATATTTCATTTGTTATTGTCGTTTTAAACATCCTACTTGCCTCAATAAAACTGATGCATACCATAATTAGATAAAACCTTGGGCTGTGTCAGGAGGTCAATGATATTGATTATTTTCACAATAAAGGCATTTTTATGGCCATTTTTATTGTCATTTAGTGTTTGCCAGGAGTTTTGAAAGAGTTGGAAATTACCTTCTAGATTAAAACAGTTACTTGAACTTTACATATATTTGGCAATCTTTTAAGTGGGGCAGAGGAAAAAGGCAGGCTTAGTTTTAGGGAGAAGTCAGAGTTCTGCCTAAAAGTAAAAAGGGGTAGAGGGAAAAAGTTTGAACATAGGTCTTGTTCATTAGAGTTTGCCTTCAGTGGAATCATGATGGGAAGGACCTTTTGTATGCATGGGTTGAGAGATTCTGAAGGAGGATGACTTTACTTGAAAGGCAATGAGTTAAGAGAGAAGTTGAAATAACTAGGGTTGGGCATGGAGGATGGAGGTGAAGGTGGAAGCCAGAGTTAGGAGTGAAGTAGTAGAATCAGGCTGGGGAAAACCAACAGACCACTTGACGTGGCAATTAAGGAACAGAGCAGAGTGAGAGGGTCACTTTAAGGAGGCAAAGGAAGAGGAGAATAAAGCAGAGGAACAAATAAAATACCAGCCTGCTTGAGATGAAAACTGTTGCAGTTTGAACTGGTTCTAGACAAACGAAAAGCTGTTTGTTGCTTAATTTGTTAATCCTTGAAACTGTTAGAGGAGGCACATGTGTGACCGGGTAAGGAGTCATTTTGCAATTCATTGTGCGTTATTATTCAGTGCATACTTTCATTCTTCAGGTATGGATTTGTCATATATGCATAACATTTTTCATTCATTAAATTTTCATTTATTCATCTAGTCATTTAGTCAGTGACTATTTTACTGAATGCCAGCTATAATCCAGGCTCCTGCAGCTCAGGAAAAGGGAGAGAGAAATGTCAAAATCCAGTCTGTTGTACTGCTGGGTAAACAGAGGAACCAGTTCAGTATAAAGTTGAAGTCGCATTGGTTCATACGGGATTTCCCCCAACAAGTTAATCCTTTGAAGCACAGAGGGGCAACCTTTCTCATTTTAAGGAAGAAAGTCCAAGCAACATATAAGCCATAAGGACAGCTGAACATTCTGCTAAAATGCCTTCTTTGGGAGAAAGTAGTATAGTGCAGTAATGAAGAATACAAATTGTTAATTTGTCACATTTATGCATCTTTTTCTTTGTAGTTAGTTTTTCCCCTTGTTTTAAGTTCTTCACTGCTCTGAGGTCAGGAAGATGAATTACTGGATAAACTTCTTGAAGTTTTATTATTTGCCTTTCACATGTAAATTTAAAATCTCCTCTCCTCCACTCCCCAATACCCGCACATCCCAGTGTATAATTTTTGGCCACGATGCGAGGTGTAGGCCTTTTATGTATGTATGCATGTATGGATGTATTTATTTATTTATTTATTTATTTATTTATTTATTTATTATTTTTTAGAGAGGAAGGAAGAGAGAGAGATAGAAACATCAATGATGAGCAAATCATTGATCCGTTGCCTCCTGTACACCCCCTACTGGGGATCAAGCCAGCAACCCGGGGATATATCCTGACTGGGAATTGAACTGTGACCTCTCAGTTCACAGGTCAATACTCAACTACTGAGCAATGCCAGCCAGGTGGTCTTATATTTAATTTTTTCCCAAATGTATGTCTAGTTTTCCTAGTAGCATTTGTTGAAAAAGTAGTCTTTCCTTTCCTCTACAGCTCTTTCATTCTGCCTTGCTACTTTTGTTGTAAATCAAGTGTGTGTGTATTTATATGTGTGTGTATATGTGTGTGTATGTGTGTGTGTATATATATATATATATATATATATATATATATATATATATATATACATACATACATACATACATATATATATAATTGTTCTGTTTCATTGACCTGTTTGTCTATTCAGGTGCCATTGCCACACTGTCTTATTATTGCAGCCTTATAGTAAATCTTATTTTCCCATTTAGTTCTTTGAGATTGTCTTGGCTGTTCTTGCCCTTACATTTCTGTATAAATTCTAAAATCAGTTTGTCAAGTTCTGGAAAAGAAATCTGTGTAATTTTAATTGAGATTAAATTGAACCTAGACATTGCTTTGGAGAGAATTGCCTTCTCATTTAGGATCATAGTGTATTGCTTAATTTACTTAGGTCTTTATTAATTTCTTCAAAAATGTTTTATAATTTCATAATGTTCTCTGTAGTAGTCTTACATTGTTTTGTTTTTTTTCTTAACAGCTTTATTTCCTTAAGTGGAAGCAAGTTTGTATTTTTCTATTCACAAATGGTTACACAAATTCTCATACATGATATCATTCAATTCTACCCAGCAATAAAAAGGGTCTATTGATATATGTAACAACCTGGCTGGACCTCAAGGGGCATAGTGCTGAGTGAAAAGCTGGACCAGCTCTGCTAACCTTAAACCAAAAGGCTCTTTATAGCATCAACCATCTTTTCTGGGAAATATAACTCTGTACTTGCTCTTGTTGCTACACTGAGATCTCTATGCATCAGAAAGTAGAAAATAAAAACATTTTCACCTCTGTCGCCTCTCACCCCTCATCCAGTGAAAGCGCTTTATCAGGTTAATTGGGTGGCTCTGAAAAGAGCCTTTGTATTCTCAGGTAGTCTTTTTTAAAAATATATTTTATTGATTTTTTTACAGAAAGGGGAGAGAGAGGGATAGAGAGAGAAACATCGATCAGCTGCCTCCTGCACTCCTCTTACTGGGGATGTGCTTGCAACCAAAGTACATGCCCTTGACCAGAATCGAAGCTGGGACCCTACAGTCCCCAGGCTGACGCTCCATCCCCTGAGCTAAGCCAGTTAGCTCTTAATCCTTATTTCTTTGGGGCGCAGCCTTCTTGGGCTTGTCAGATTTTGACTTGGCTGCCTTGGGCTCGGGGCTTTGGCCTTGGCTGGACTTTTAGCCGCCTTCTTGGGTTTGGGCTGCTTTCACCTTTTTCAGATTCTTGGTCACTTTTTTGGTCCCGGCAGCTCCCGCCAGCTTCTCAGCGTTCTTCGTCTTCTTCTTCACTGTCTTCTTGGCCCTCTTCTTGGGGGTAGCTGACCCTGTGGCCTTCTTGGATTTCGTGGCTACTTTAGTCACCTTCTTGAGGATGACCAGTGACATGTTGCTGTGCCCCGTGGAGGTGACCACACCCTTGGCGATGAGCTCAGGCACCAGAGGCTCAGAGGCCTTACGCGTGGCGGCACCCGTGGACGTGCAGACCTTCTTTTTCCTGGGTGTCTTCTCCGCGGCAGGAGCAAGAGGCCTGGCAGGTGAAGTTTCAGACATGATTTTTGGTTGTGATACCTGGCAATAAAAAAATAATGTCTTTGACTTCAGTCCATATTTTTTAAAGTTTTACTTTGCTCTAGTTTCAGATTTCCAGAAGTTATAAGGACAATACTATATAAAAATTCCTGCCTGCTCTTCACCCAGTTTCCTAGATGAGTACCTTTACCACATTTTATTTCTCCTTATGTTTCTATATATAAACACAACTGATACTTAAGAGACTTTTGAGTGTAAACAACTTTCATGTGTATTTCCTAATAACAAAATTATTATCCCACATGACCACAGGTCACTCTTACCAATACTGTAATTTAAAATCTGTAGACCTTATTCAGAAATCATGACTTGTGCCAAATATATCTTTCAGTGCAAAAGTAAATCCCAGATCATTGCATCTGTAGTCATGTTGCTTTCGTCTCCTATCATCTGGAACTGTTCCTCATCTTCCTTTGTGTTTCATGACCTTGAAATTGTTGAATAATTCAAGCCTCTCTATTTGGGTTTGTTTAATATTTCCTCATGATGAGATTTGGATTATATATTTTGGCAGGAGTACCAGATAAGTGGTATGATGTTTTAAGAAGAGTTTTGATTATTTGGTTAAGGTGGTATCTGCCTCCTTATATATGAAGTTACTATTTTTTGCTTTGTAATTAATAAGTATCTTTGACTTTGAATTTTATCAAACTTTTGTACTGTTCATGTTGAGTTCTAATGATTGATTTTTTCAAAGTCAAATTTATGAAAGTATAAGTTACATAAAATAAAATTCACTTTGCTAGGAGATCAGTTTGAGATTTAGAATAATTCTATTTTCCCCAAAAGTTCCCTTGTTCCCTTCAGTAGTCAATTTCATTTTCCCTCTTCAGCTTTGACTACCGCTTATTGGATTTCTGTAATTTTAGATTAGTTTTGCCTATTCTAGCATTTCATATAAGTGGACTCTTAAACTGTGTATTACTCTTATCTCATGTATTCCACTTATAATACTTTTGAAATTTATCTATGTTGTGGCTGTTAGTTCAATCCTACTTATTGCTGAGTAGTTTTTTCATTGTAGAGATATTTATCTTTTCATCTGTTGATGGATATTGGAATTGTTTCCACTGTGGGGCAATTATAAAACTGCTATGAACATTCAGGCATGCCTTTGTGTGAATGTTTCTCTTGGGTAAATAACTAGGAGAAGGATTTCAGGTACTATAGTATAGCAAGCAATAAATGAGAGTTTCAATTGTTCTGTGTCCTTGCTAACATTTGATATTGCCAGTTTTAGACATTTTAGCCTCACTTTGGCCAGTGTGGCTCATTGCTTGGAGTGTCATCCTGTATACCAAAAGGTTGTGGGTTTGATTCCTGGTCAAACTTGACCAGGTTTTCAGGTTGCAAGTTCAATCCCTGATCAAGGTGTGTGTGGGAGACAACCGATGGCTGTTTCTCTCCCCACTCCTCTCTCTCTCATCCTCTCCCTTCCTCTTTTTCTTAAAAAAAATAAAAAATAAAAAAACATATCCTTGGGTGAGGACTAAAAAAAAAATGAGCCTTTCTAGTGGATTTGTAGTGGCATCTCATTTTTTTCTTAATACAGAATTTTTTTAAGAAGCTCTTTATAGTAGGAAAAAAAATGAAGTAGAGAATGTATTACCAATTAAATGGAATTTTAGGGCAACAAAATCTAAAAGGCCACAAAAGAGAAATAGCACCACTGTTACTTGAACAATGGCTAGTTATTTGCATTTTTGGCATTGTTAATCATGGAATCTGGGTTTTTCTCTGAATTCCACACAGAGCATTCACTGCGTAAAAATTTATCATATTTATCAAAAATTTATCAAATTTATCATGCTTTCTACACACATTTGGGGACAAACTACCACCAGAAATAAATCAGTACAAATACGTCAGGGGCCAAACAAAGGGTCGGAATAGTCTGTGGACGAAGCAAATGAAAGTGTTAAGGAATGAAATATTTTAAATATCATTAATTAATTCAGACATGGTACTGTTTTTTTCTGCAAAAGAAAATTAACATTTAGTAACATGCTAACGAATTTTATCTCCGAAAAGATTAGTGCACTGGCAGAGTATTCTGATACCAGTGAGGGCTGTGGACAGCAGGTACCCAGAACACCTTGCAGATCCCAAGGTAGTGATGGCCTTCTCTGATCACTCCCTTTGTCAGAGGTCCAAAAGGAACTTGCGGAATGATACCTGCCTGTTGAACTTCTGAACAACAAACTTTCAGGAGTCAGAGGGTTCCCAGTGGGCAAGGGAAGCAGAGAAACAAGTTAAATATAAAGTTAAAAGACAGTAAATGGGATATAACCCCCATTCAAATTCCAGAGATGTGGGCAAGTACTCAAAAGTAGTAGTTAAGCTCTAACCAGTTTGGCTTGGTGGATGTAGCGTTGGCCTGCAGACTGAAGGGTCCCGGGTTCGATTCCCATCAAGGGCATGTACCTTGGTTGCAGGCACATCCCCAGTGGGAGGTGTGCAGGAGGCAGCTGATCGATGTTTCTCTCTCATCGATGTTTCTAACTATCCCTCTCCCTTCCTCTCTGTAAAAAATCAATAAAATTTATTTAAAAAAAGTAGTAGTTAAATTTAAAAATTGAACATACATAGAAAAACATAATACATAGAAATTTCAGGGTAATTGGAAAAATCGTGAGAGAAATGCTCAATGAAAATCAAGCTATTCAACTCCAACATCTCAGGGCTGAAATGTATCCTCTGTTCATTTAGGCAGCAATGCCTCCTAGCAGAGATGCATTTGGTCAAGGACACCAAACAGCTTTCCAGAGCAGCTTATTTATTTATTATTATTTTTTTTGTAATGTATTTTTACTGATTTCAGAGAAGAATGGAGAGGGAGAGAGATAGAAACATCAGTGATGAGTGGGAATCATTGATTGACTGCCTCCTGCATGTCCCTTATAGGGGATCGAGCCTACAACCTGGGCATGTGCCCTTGGCTGAAATCAAACCCCAAACCCTTAATTCTGCAGGCTGACGCTCTATCCACTGAGCCAAACTGGCTAGAGCTCCAGAGCAACTTTTTAAAGTTTCCTTCTGGGCCAAGGTTAGCCCTGTGAAGATTTAAGCACATTTGTAAGGCCTGTGAACAGCAGGGTTCAAAGGTTCCAAGATCTGGCCCTTCTTTCCCAGATACAGGAGCAACATTACAAACTCTTGTCTCAGGTTACATTTTGTATTGTGAAATACGAAATCGTATTTTAAATATTTTAAGGCATTTATTTATTAAAATGTTCTCTGGAAGGGACCTGGACAGTATTATGCTAAGCCCGTCAGAGAAAGACAAGTGTGTGATCTCACTCATACAAGCTGATGAACAAAATAGATCCAGAGACAGAGAAGCATGGAACAGACTGATGAATCTCAGAGGGAAGGCAGAGTGTGGGGCTGCGAAGAGATTAATGAAAGAATTTATATGCAGATGGAGACGGAAGCCAAGAAATCAAGAGAAAATTGAGTCTCAGAAGGGCAGCAGTGGAAGAATTGGGAAAGATCATCCAGAGCAAAGATGTGTCCTTAGAGACCAAGGCTAAGATCATTTACACTCTTGTGTTCCCTATTACTATGTATGGATGCAAAAGTGGGAAGTGAACTAGGCTGATAGGAAAACGATGGTTCATTTGAAATGTGCGGGAGAAGAGCTATGCGGATGCTTTGGACCACCAGAAAGATGGACAGACACGTCCCTGAGAAAATAAAGCCCAAACAATGCCAGACACGGCTGGAGGCAAAAATGGCAAAACGGAAGTTGTCTGCTGTGGGAGTATTATGGGAAGACAGAGTTCTTTGGCAATGTTGATAATTTTGGGAAAAACAGAAGGCCGCAGGAAAAGAGGATGACCAGATGTGAGATGGATCGACTCTGAAAAGAAGCCCCAGGCCTGAGTCTGTGGCTTCGTTCACAGGGGTGGGCGGCAGGAGTTAGAGCTGACTCGGGGACACATAACACACACATTTCTGGAAAAATAAACAAAAAACAACCCTCAACCAAATAAGTAATGACACACCGTTGATTTACAGGTTAGCATGTGAAAAAAGTGCATATTAGAATTTTTGAGGTATATGGTATTTCATTTAATCCTACAATGGCAGTTTTAAGTGGGTATTGCCCCGCACTTAAAATGACAAGTTTCTGTCCTGGTTTTCGGAGTAGCTCTTCAATCAGACCTGTGGCTGTTGACTTCTCAAATGCTGAATCAAGTGCAGAATTACACAATTCTGTCATTTAATTACCCTTTATTAGACATTTAGCTTATTTCTGAGTTTCTTTTTTTCTTTTTTCTGTTTGTTTTCTTCTTTTTCTTCTCTCTCTCTCTCTCTCTCTCTTTTTTTTTTTTTACCTTTTCCCTCTTTTTTTGTAAATACCACTTCAGGGAATATCTTTATAGGTAAAATTCTGATTATTTTCTTAAGTATAGGTGCCTAGAAATACAAATACTAGATCCAAAATTCAAAATATTTTAAAGACTCGTTATATGCATATAGCCATTTTGCTTTTCAAAACTATAGTTACCAGTTTACATTTTTCATTACAGTGCTTAGAAATATATGTTCCACTGTAACTTCTTTAGTGTTTATTATTATTATTATTATTATTTTGTTTAGTGTTCATTATTACAATAAAATTTTTCTAATTCTGCAGGCAAAAATGGTTTCTCACTTTAATTTGCATACTTTTGGATTGCAAAATGAGGACTTCATCACATTAATTTTATAGGAGCTTATCATTGGGGTATAAATTTCAGGTATTTTTTGTGTCGTTATGAGATTATAAATTAAATACATATGTAATTATACATCTGTGAGGATATTTTAAATTACTAGATTTATTTTCCTCCTGCAGTAGCATAACAGCTGTATTTTTAATTGTGAAAAATAATTGATAAAATTAGAAAACTTTGGAGTGTTAAATTTCTTATTTTGATCAGTGTTCAGTTATGGATTTTTCTATGTAAAATTTCATGTTTTAAATAATGAATGAACTTAAAACATATGATGTTTATGATCCAGTCAATGCTGGGATACATTTTAATTTCTGTGAAGCCTAATTAAGTATCTGAAAAATTATATTCTATGATTTGTAAATTATATTATATAAAATTAAGTTATAATAGTATATGCTTATGGCTTAGTGTTAAAACAGATTCTATTAAAATCCTTTTCTCTTGAGTTTATTCTATTAGGAAAGAGTACTTCATCGAGGAAACTGACTTTTCAGCGGATTTAAGAATGAAAAAATTATTTCTACTCTGATCTTTTACAGGGATCTGTTTAAATACTTATAAAGCCAAGTCATATGACTTGGCTATTTTGAAAAATTCCTTTTGAGCCACACTAACTGCTATTTCTAAATGTCTTTTAACAATATATATTGTAGTGCATACTTGAATCTTTTTAGACAAACAAAAAAAATTGGGTGTTATATAATAAAATGAGAGTTTTCCTGTGACATAATATTTCTCCTCGTAGGCTCTGATCCAAACAGATTTTTAAAAGAAAGCAGAAGCGCTGGCACAGTTTAATGAATGGAAGCCAGTGGACGGACAGAGGCTCCCCTTGTTCTGGGGGTCTTGTTTTGTAGCCATGGATGAGTCACTGAACTTTTCCCAGCCTTTGTTTTTGTGTTTGGAAATGAGCAAAACAACTCGGGTCATTGATTATTCACATTGTAAAAACAGTCAAATTCCGATATTCTTCGGAAGAGCTGGTACACCTGTCACTCTTGTTATTTGGTTCTGCGTTTTGGCTTAAGATGGATTTATTTCCCGGCTTGATCCAATCCAGCACATTTTAAATGATTTTGCTCTTTTGATATTAATGAGGTATCCTGGATGATGATATGGGTTATCAATATTTTGTTAACAAAATAAGATACTAGATTATTTTCTAAAAGATAAGTTGGACTGTATAATTATTTTCTACAGAGTTAAAAGAGGAGAATTAGTGCCACAGAGATTAAGATCTCTAACATGCATTTTGGTCATTATTCCAAAAAAATAATAACTGTTTTCTGTCAAGGTTATTTACAATGGTAGAGCTTATATGATATTTCTATATTTATCCAGTTGTAGACTTTTTATTTAGGAGGTGTTTGAGAACATTGAAATAAAGTAAAAATACTAATGTTGTAGGCCTTTTGTGGGATTGCTGTCATGTGGTGGATACAATAGGTGAAGAAGGATGAACAATAGTAGTAGTTCTGCCAGCTTTGGGTACTTACATTTTTCCTTTATTAGGCCCTTTTTCTCCATAAAGAAACATTTCCAATTTTGTATTGAGAGTTAGTGAGAATACAAGTCAGTGAGAACATAATTCATTTACCTGTAATGTATTTTATGGCAAACTTCTAAATATTAAGTTAAAAAAACCCTTAAGTAACCCTGGCCGGGTAGCTCAGTTGGCTGGAACATTGTTCTGTACACTAAACGGTTGTGGGTTTGATTCCTAGTCTGGGTACATACCTAGGTAGCGAGTCCGATTACCAGTTGGGGTGTGTCTGGGAGGCTACCAATTGATGTTTCTCTCTCTCCTCTTTTTCCTTCTTCCTCCCTCTCCTTCCCTCTTCCTCTCTCTCTAAAATCAATAAAAACATATCCTCAGCTGAGGATTAAAAGAAATACTTAAGTAATAACTGTGTTAATAAAGTAGTGGGGCTTTTCAAAAAGCAATGACTAAATTTTCAAATATTGTGAAATTGTTAGATTAATAAGCTTTGTTAGAATTTCCCAGTGCAATGATGAAAACAACTAAGTCAATTATTCTATGAAAATATTTTTCCTTGTTAAACATTTCTTATTTGCATACATTTATCTGTTCTTTCTTTCCTGGTACTTCATTAAAATGGCAGTGCAGGAATTTTAGAAAGATATAAATCTACAAGGGCAAAGTGATGAGAAGAAGGAGGCAATAGTAGATGAGGGATTTCAGCAAGTTTGGAGAGAAGACTATTATCTGACTTGGTTAAGCAGAAGACTGTATTTAAGTTCGTGCAAAGAGGAGATCAGAGGCTAACGGTTTGGAGGTTTCAGTTATTATATAAGGTGAGGTTTAAGACTCAGGGCAAAAGCTAGGGGGTTGGTTGAAGGCTATATGTGGAGAGGTTAGACCTCCAGTTCCTTAACTGTCTTGCCAGAGACCAAGATGCCTTGTTCTCTGGAAAATGGAACTTTACTAGAGGACGATGAACAAACACTAATGGTGGGAACATCCCCACAGAGTTTAGTACTGCCCTGTTACTTTAGGATGAAATTTACGATGTGATGGTCTTGACCTACTTAAACAGAGCCTCCAGTTAGCTTTCTAGTGCCTTTTAAATGTGAATAGAAAATTACATGACAGCCTTCCCATGAAAGACAAGAACAGAAGCAAACTCGGAAAAAGGCAACAAGAAAGAAGCAAAGACAATAGAGAGAAATTAAAAATATGATTATAGAAATAAAAAATGTCAATGGAAGGATTAGAAAGTCAAGTGGGGACATTTCCAAGAAGATGGATTAAAGAGGTAAAGAAATGGGTAATAGAAAAGAGGAGAAAATAAGAATAGCAGTCTCATAGCAGTGCAACATCAAATCACAAAACTTTTAGAAAGAAAGAACAAGAAACAGAAGAAGACATTTTAAAAGAAATAACAGAAATATTATGAGACTATTCCTTAGCTATGTACAGGGTGGGCAAAAGTAGGTTTACAGTTGTAATACAGATAAATAATACAATAATTAAGAAATAAACAAGAAGAAACTGTAGTTCATGTACTCACAACTATAAACCTCGTTTGCCAACCCATGTATATAATTTGAACCTCTGGACTGAATGTGCTCTCAGAGTGTGTAGCAAAATGAATTTACACACTGTACACTGGCCATGTCTTCATGGAAGTTGAGAGCAACCACGAAGGCCCGTTTTTTTCAGCTTCTAGCTGAGAGGCGAGAAATAAAGAGGAGTATAAAATGATCTGAAAGGCAGAGGCAGTTCTGGATATACGAATATTTGTTATATCTTTAAAATCCTGAAGAAAAATGACTTTCAACCTAGAATCCACTTTTGCGTTTTTTGTGTATATGTGTGTTCGACCTAGCATTCAAGTACAAAGATCAAATAAAGACATTTTGGGGCATGAAAGGACTCCAAAATATATCCAAGAGAGAGCAGTGAAGGGCTGTGCCGGAAAGACAGCTGGGCAGTCATGGAAGGGGGGGAGGGGTAAGAGGCAGGGTAGAGGGGCCCTGTTATTGGTTACATAAGCCCTTTTTAATGGTATATTTGGCTTTAAAAACCCTGTTCTATCACTTTAATAAAAAAAATTTAACAAAGTGTATTTTCATGAAATACTATTACTATTGAATGGAAATTGTGAGAAAATTGTATGTACTTAGTACTACTTTAATATTAAAGCCTGAGCTGAAGGAAAAAATAAAAAAGCAGGCTCAAACTGTGAGTGTGATGAAATTCTTTCTTCATGAAGACTACTCAGTAGTTCTAACGGGTTCTGTTCTGGGATGGTAATTCTTGTGAATTGAGACTAAAATGTAGCTGAGTAGAATTTTAATTGTTGAATAATCACAGTGTAATTAAGTCCAGAAGATGTATGAGATTATAAAAATAGTAAATGAGTACTTGAACTACTCTGAGAAAGTTTTTGGATTCAATTGACCTTAATAGCTAGAGACTTTATAAATAAAGCTGATACTGTCAAAACTTTAGATTGGATTTTGGTGTAGATTGAAAGCAGCAGTTTTAAAGGAAACCATTCATAGCTGTGTTGGTTGTTAGGAATAAAGACAGGCAAAATGCCCAAAGTGCAGTAGGGGAGAGGGTTTTCATTGTGAGATCTACTTAAAAAACAAAACAAAAGTCTGCTTACTTTTAACTCTATTTAGGAAAACTGGAGCCTTTTAATCATATAACTAGCATTTCTTTTGGCTGCCTGCTTTATGAGCTGAGGAGATGAATGAAGCTTTGGATCATTTAATCACTATTTTACATTTTAGAGTGATTATTTTATTTTAGAGTGAAAAGTTAATTATTTGTTTAAGTTTTTAAGTGCCTTGTCAAAATCATTGTAGTCATAAAACACTTTTCATAGGGGATCATAATAACACATAAATCGTGTTTGTCTCAAGTCTTGCTGTGAAAAATCAAAAGTCCAGGCAGATTTTCTACTCAGAGAACGCCCCGTAGAGCGCTTGATTTATTTAGTTGCTTATTAATCTATTTTTTATTGAAATCTAAAAGGGAAAATTTATCTCACCTAAACATTGCCAACTGTTTGGTAAAGTTGTGTTTTCATACAGAATTTTGGGAAGATAGTTCACATTTCTCATTTTGTAGGCTGAACATTCTTATTACATATTTTTATTGATCTGTCAATTAAGAAGAAACAATATATTTTGTAATTGAATCAATAAAGTGAAAAGCTTCAATTCTTTTGCTTGTCTCTCTGACTCTTAGCCAGTCATTTAAATGCAATAGTAACTGGAAGACAGAATTAACTACACTTATCATCATGTCTGCCATTTAGTACAGACCACTTAAGCTAAAAAGTTGTAGTTTGTACTTAATTTGTTACTGAGCCATTAAATTTTTAAAATCAAATTAAGACTTTACCAGCAAGAGATAAACATTTTAATGTTTAAGAGGGTTTTCATAAAGCCTTTACTCTGAAACTAGGTTTATGTCTTATGCCATTAAAAAATAGGTTAGGACAGCATGATATTATACAGCCAGGTCTTTTTGTCCAAGGGATGCTTGCCTGCTGAGATTGTCCTTTGGGTGTCTTTGATGAGCTGAATTGAACTTCATGCCACCATCTGTGAGAAAAAAAATTCAGTTCACCTTCAGTTCCTGTTTTTGTTGATATATGCATGAATACACACACACACACACACACACACAACCCAAGTTAGTAGAGTTGAAAAACTTAGTATTATGAATTACATGAGAACTTAATAGAATATTCTAGATTTTATTTGTTTATTAATTAAAGAATGATAGAGTTTACAATGGAACAATACCTTCTACCCTTTCTGTTCCTTTTTAATTTTTACTTTTTTGTAAATTCTCACTCGAGGATATTTTTCCATTGCCTTTTTAGAGAAAGTGGAAGAGACAAGGAAAAATAGAGACAAACATCAATGTGAGAGAAACACATTGATTGGTTGCCTCCTGCAAGTGCCCTAGCCAGGGCCTGGGCCAGGGAGGAGCATGCAACCAAGGTACGTGCCCTTGGCCTGAATTGAACCCAGGACCTTTGGTCCTTAGGTCCACGCGTTATCCACTGAGCCAGACAGGTTGGGTTCTAGCCTTTTCTTTTAATCTATATGTTTCTCAGAGTTTATGCCTCCTGTTTGTAGATAGCATTTGAGATCCCCCTCCTCCCCACCCAGTTTAACAAATTCTATCTCAGAACTGTGTTGCCTGAATTGGATTGGTTTTTGAGGTCACCTCTGTAAAATGACCCTGCTGATTGTAGATGAAAATCTTTAACTTCTGTATTGGGACATTTTAGGAGAGTTAAAATGCCAGAGATGTCACAGATGTGTTTAAAAGATTAAGGATTGTTCAGATACCTTATCACCTTGATTAATTATAATGTATCATCTAGATTGTGGTTTTGTACATCTTTTGATCTCTGAAAACTCTGCATACCATTAGCCCAAAGCTTCAATTTATGCTGCAGGTGTTGCAATTTGAGTGGAGTGGGCCATTTTACACAGGTGGGATCCTTCTGGAGAAAAGGCCCTTTGATTTGAAGAACAACTTGGTTTCTTTTCATTAACCACTCATGGGGAGACCAATACTGTTTGTTGGTGGAGAAAGTGAATTAAAATTTATAGTCTTTACAAATTCTTTTTGTAAAAGACCAGAAAATTTAAGGAATAACTTTTAAATCTAATAGTAATTACAAAACTAGTTAAATTCTGGATATAATAATTAAGATTGGTCACGGTGTATGGAAAATTTAAATCACCCGGGATAAAATCTTGCTATTCTGATATTTTTTAACATCTGTAAGAAAAATTTTGAGCTCCTGAAGTGAACTGGTATGTTTAGATTCTGAAGAATAGAGGGCTTTCTCTAAATGGCCTACATTTTGGCCAGGTTATGTTAGTATACATTGTCTACATAAATTACTTGAATTTAGACGTAATTCTAAATTCATATCTGTTTTGTGGTAATAGTTTATGGAAGAGTTTATTTCTGAAATATAGTTTATTATATCTTCTCTGAAAATCTAATAAGATCATATAACCAGTTCTCACAATTCATATTGTACATATTTGGAGTAACTTCCTGATAGTATCACTTTTCAAATCACTGTATAAAATATTTTTAATATTTAATAACTATATCATAAACATTAATAAAACATGCTTTTATTTTTACCTACTTTTTTGTTAGTAAGTTAATCTTCACTATACCATTTAAATGTTCCAAGGCTATTTCTAAGAATTAAGTAATGGACCTACCTTAAAACTTCAATCAATACATTGGGCTTTCTAAGGTTATATTTGAAAGTACAATACTGTAACTTTTATAAAAAATGGCCAGTCATCAGTACCATAGCTGTGATCAACTGGACCTGTAACTATTAAAATCAGAAAGAGTATCATAGCTGGCCTAGATATTTTTAAAAAATGTTTTTATTGATTTTAGAGAGAGGGAGAGGAAGAGGGATAGAGAAACATCGTTGAAAGAGAAACATTGATGGATGGTCCCATGAGCTCTCTACTGGCGATCGAGCCCGCAACTGTGCATGTGCCCCAACTGGGAATTGAACCAGTGACCTCCTGGTTTATAGGTCGATGCTGAACCACTGAGCAACCCTGGCCAGGCGACATTTTTCTCTTTTGATTTCTTAGAAAGAAAAATATTAGAATTCTGTATTTTCTCATCAATAGCTAAACCTAAAATAATGGTTGGCACATAGTAGGTGTTTAGTTAATATTCATTGAAAACTAAATTAGTGAATATCAAAATTATTAATTTGAGGTAGTCAGTTTTTAGATCTTGTTAACTTGAGAAGTTTTTTTTATTTTGTTTCTTTGTTGTGACTCTGGACTTAGTGATAGGTGTTGTCTCCCCATTGTTAATGAATGTTCATTGCTGATATAACCAAGACATTACCATAAAGTTTAATACTAATAGTTATTTAAAAATTGATTTTAGAGAGAGAGAGGAGATGGGGAAAGAAACATTGGTTTGTTGTTCCACTTCTTTATCATTCATTGGTTGATTCTTATATGTGCCCTGACCAGAGGTTGAACCTTTGGCATATTGGACAACATTCTAACCAACTGAGCTGCCCTGACAGGGCCAATACTAATGTTTAATGAATGCATAATACAGTATTATATAAATTCAATAATTCCCATACTTTGTAAACTAGCTGAATGAGATTAACTTGAAAATATTTTTTAGGAAGCCATTTTAAAAGGTAACTTAGTGACTAAAGGGAATCCTGATGAAATATTTTTGAGAATTTTGGTGCACAAATAAGTTTTTTAGATTGAAAAGCTCAGTGAAAGATTGTACTAGGTACACAGAACATCAGCAACAGCCAATTGTTACTTGGTGCCCAGTTCTCTCACAGTGTCTGGACACCAGGGAAGTTAATAGCCTTTAGGACACACTGATACAGATGAGAGAAGTTGCCAGTTTAAAGCTTGTGTGCCAAGGGTGCACATAACATTCTTTTGATCAGCAGGGCGAGGGCCTGGCCAGATGAAAGAGTAGTCTTTTTAGAAGGCAAATTTGATACATCTGCATCCCTCCCTTACCGCCAACTAGATTTTAAGATCCTGGAGGGCAGGGATTTTTGCCAATCTGTTTACTGCTCTATTCCAAGTGCATGTTTTCCTATTATAAAGATCCATGAAACCAGACCATGTCTCTGTTTGCCCATCTTTATATCCCTAGCACCTAGCAGTATGTGGTACACAGTAGATGGCTAAATAAATAAGCCAACTGAATGAATGACCATGGAAGGCAGTCTTAAGCATTTGTCTTAACTCTTTAATACTTTTTTTCTATCATTTTTGGTATCTGATTCCAGTTCTTCAGACTAACTCTAAATTACTTTTAGCTAGTGTTCAATTTCTAATACCCCAGCTAATAAAATATAAGACATTATAATTATCACAGGTATAATTTTTAAAGGGTCATCTTTGAAGGTAATGGTGACATAATAGGCGATGGCTCTTATTGTGCGGTATGGATCTGCTCTTCCTACTCATAGCACACAGTCATTACTGGAATTGTCACTGAAGTTGCAGAGAAAAAAGAATAATGATGTGTATATACTAGTATTTGTCACTCCAGCCTTCAGTGTGTTGGCTTCGTAGAGAGCCAATTAGAGATAATGCTTCTCACCTTTCAACAAGAATAAATGAAAGGTGCCCTGGCCAGTTTGGCTCAGTGGATAGAGCGTCGGCCTGCGGACTGGGGGTGGGGTGGGGAGGGTGTCCCAGGTTCAATTCCGGCCAAGGGCACATGCTCGGGTTTTGGGCTTAGTCTCCATGGGAGACATGCAGGAGACAGCTGATTCTCTCTCATCATTGATGTTTCTCTCTCTCTCCCTCTCCCTCTGTGAAATCAATAAAGAAGTATATTTAAAAAAATAAAAAAATATGTTTAAAAAAGAATAAATGAAAGGTTAGCATAGCATAGTAATTTATATATTACTTAATGATTACTTTTGGACCTACCGTAGAAATGTCTATTGTCAAATAAGTACTAAAAATTATAATTTTCTGTTGATCATAGGGAATTATAGAGCACTCCCTCTCTTTTTCTGAATAACTTAAGTAATCTCAAGGTTCCAGTGATTCTTATATTTTTTTTTTTTTTTTTTTTTACTTTGTATTTCTGCAATGCATATGTAGTCAGCCTTTCATATGTTTTAAGTACTGGGAATTGAGACTGTCTTTAAAAAATTTCTTTTACAATATCTTTTTAAGTACTGTTTATATGGAAACATGATTATAGAAAGTGTGAAGGGTAGAATAAGATAAGCTCAGATAAGAATCTAGGCCAGATTCACCTGGTCCCAGGGCAGTAACTGTCTTTGATAGCAGCACTCAATGTGGCTGTCTCTGGGGTCAGACTGCTCCAGTTTGGGCTGGTAGTTTGCCTAAGTATAGAGTTCTAAGTTGGAAATCATTTTCCTTCAGTATTTAAAAGGCGTCAGGTTGACTTCCTGTTTTCAGTGTTGCTGAAGCCATTTTGATTCATGATCCTTTGGATATGACCTGTGTTTTTGTCCTCATTTTTTATTTTCCATTTCTAAGGAAATGCGTAGCATCTCCTCTTTATTTCTGGTTTCTGAACTCTGAAACGGTCTTTTTTTCCAGTTACTGGGTTGAGGACTTATTGGGTATTTTGGCTAGACTCTAGAAAATAATGCCTTTCAGAGCAGGTGAATTTTTTGGGGGCTATTTTAAAGCATTCTTCCTGCTTTCTAGCCTTAAAAAAGGGGGGGAAAGAATGTCTGCTCTTTCTGGTATTTTGATGCTGAATCTTTTTACTTGTCTTATTTTCCTATCTTTTTCCTTCCGCTTTTTTTTTCTCCCCCTTCCCCATTTTCTCTTTTTTTTCTGAAAAAATGGCCTCAACTTTATTTTCTATACCTTCTAGTGAGTATTTTGTTATTTTGGTGTTAAAGGAAAATTAGTCTAACACTTATTAAAAAGACAAGAAAGACTTTATTCAGGACTATTGCAAAAGGAGTGTATTGGTCTGTGTGGACTGCATTACAAAAATACCAAACATTGGGTGACTTAAACAGAAATTTATTTACTCCTAGTTCTGGGGGTTGGAAGTTCGAGATTAGGGTGCCAGCACGGTTGAGTTCTGGCTTCAGAAGGCCACCACCTTGCTGTAAGCTCACGCGGCCTTTCCTCTGTGTGTGTGTTTGGGGGTGGGGTGGAGGAAGAGGTGAAGGGGGAGAGAGAGATCTTCTTTTCATAGGGCTACCAATCCTATTGGATTAGGATCTCACCTTTGTGATATTTAAACTCAGTTACCTCCTAAAAGTCCTATCTCCATATATAGCCACGTTGGGGGTTAGGGCTTTAACATATGAATTTCACGGGGGTTACAATTCAGTCCATAGCAAACTCATAAATTCAATTGTAACAGGGTTATTACAATATAGGAGAGAGAGCATGCTCAAATTCAAACACAGCAAAGACAACTGGGGGATTTATAGCCAATGAGCCCAGTGGGTACAAAATAATTAGGAGGAAACAGCAAGGGTAGAGGATTCTTGCTGGATGCAAGTCAAAGGTAGAGGGTGAAGAACTCGATCAGCCAGCAAGGCTAGAGGGCTTTCTCCACACTGGCTTATTCAGGTCCTGCAAGGACAGGGCAGCCATGGAAGGCCTAGTTGCGACCCAGTCAAGACGGTTCACAGGAGCCTAACTGAAGTTGGTCAAGGATGAAGTTTTTGTCGGCACCTCGCAGTTTTCACATGCATGCCTTAGTGCTTTTTGGTGTTTCTCATGCCAGAGACCCTCTGTTTTCTCCAGAGAATAACCTCTAGGCATCTCCTGGGGTGGTATGGATCCAGGAGTCATTTGCCCAGCAATGGGGAGTGTTTGTGTGTTGGTGTTAGGAAAGCGCTTTCTCAAACAGCTTTCACCTAGTCTTCCTTAGGTTAGATTCTGTCTCTGTACCCTTGGTTCTAGAAGGATCTTTGTACTGAAGTTCTTATGTCTTTTGAGGTTCAGTGGTATAATTTGGGTTGTTTTTCGTCTTCCCACTCCTGGGGATTCACCTCTCTTGGGGTTGCTATCAGTTGTCTCTCCTCTCAACCATGTGCTTTCCAACTTCCAAAATGTTGTTGTCTCCTCTTTGGCTCTCCCCATCCTTGTGGACTGATGTCTTTTTAAGGAATTCATTTACTGTAGATTAAAGGTTTGAAGAAGAATATTAGATGTGTGCCTTTAAATCTGTTCAGAGTGGGGAAGGAATTTGAGTAGTTCAAGGGAATTTGCCATTCTTTCTCCACTTTGGGGCCTTTGCTTGCTCTTATTTCCACTTAATTATTCCTAAGTGATTCTGCATGATTATTCTGTAATTTTCCTTTGAATTTCAAACTATCAAAGACCATTTTCTTGAACTTTATTGGTGGCTTCAAATAAGGGATGTGGAGAAAGAGGTGTGACTACCATCTATTGGGTGTCATTAAAATAGTGCTCTCAATTTTATGTCACTTAATCCTTATAGCAATTCTATAAGGTAAGTGATACTATCACATATGGGTAAGGATAAAGATAAAGATCAGAGAGATTAAGTAACTTGCTTAAGAGCTAGTCAGACAGTGATGGAGCTTAGTTTCAAGTCTAGGTCCTTTTTTTTTTTAAAATATAATTTTATTGATTTTAGAGAGGAAGGGAGGGGAGAGAGAGAGAAACATCAATGATGAGAGAGCATCATTGATCAGCTGCCTCCTGCATGCTCCCTACTGGGGATCGAGTCCACAACCTGGGCGTGTGACTTGACTGGAAATAAAACTGTGACCTCTGGTTCATAGGTTGACACTCAACCACTGAACCACCATGGCCTGGCTCAAGCCTAGGTTTTAAGATCATTCAACTCTTTCTAGACTGCCATCTCCTTTTACTCTTCCCAACCTGTGAACAGTTTATTCATGCACTCAGTGAATACTGAGTTGTCTGCTCTGTCCTGAGCCTTTGGGACATTGAGAGTATAACCAGACAATCAGTGGGTCCGTGCTGCCTGTCACTACTTGAGCAGAGACAGGGTTGAATCATATATGAGCATTTATTCCAATATCCAGTACTGCCGGCAGTATGGGAGAACAGCAGGTTATCCACAAAAATCTGCTCTGTAGTCTTCCATAAACCAGCTGCTTATATAGGGTAGGATAAAGATTACAGGGGGAGGGGGTGTATGGATTATAGGTATGGGGAAGTAGGGGTTACAAGTATGGGGAAGTAGGAGGCTGGGGTGGGACTCCATTGTTTGGGCAACAATGTTGTTAATCTTTCCATGAGAATGGACTGCATTTCAAGGTTGACTCCTAGGTCCCGGGGCATACAACTCCCAGACAGGTCAGAATGTCCTTTCTTTAACCAACACAAGACAAGCATGGTTAACAGAGCATGATTAATATTTCCCATAACTGTAGCTAGTCCCTAATGTTCTATTCTTGCCCCTAACAAGAGGACTGCCCTGATGGTACATGACTGACATGATCAGATTTACTGTTCAATAGGATTTCTTGTTATCTGTGCAGATTGGTAAGAATAGGAGTAGGCAGTTAAGTTCATTACCGAAGTCCTGGTAAAGGGCTGTCTTGGTTTTGACTAGGATGGCAAAGGAGATAAAGAGAAGTGGATGGATTTAAGATACCTATTGGAGATAAAGCTGACATGATTGGGGGAGGTAGATTTGGAAGGATTGAGGGTGACTCCAGGTTTAATTTGAACTGAGTGTCTTTGGTGTCTTTACTAATATAAGAAAGGACAGGGTGATGTTTGTGAACAGAATAGTAATGTAATAATAACAATGTTATGTCTATTAGTTATATCCATGGGGAGGTGTCCATTAGGCAAGTAAACATCTGGGAACTCAGCAGTATTCTGTGTGGGAGAAAAAAAATTTGGGCATCCCTCACATATAGATGATATTTAAAGCCACAGGACTAGACCTGATTATCTGGGGAAGTGTGTACATGTCGTAAAATAAGTCTGAAGAAGCATTAATGATTCATTTCTGTAGAGAATCCTCATTTAATTTTTAAACTTGGAATTACACTTAAACCTAATAGCATTTGCTACACGGGAACAGCAAATCCCAACATGTAGTCATGGCATGCAGATATTAACCAACGAGCATACTGCAAACATGCCAATAATGAACAGCTTTTTGATTGAACTATATACCAAATACCCTTGACTTTCATGGGAGACTAGAACTGAGAGTATTAATATGGGAAATCCCAGATTTAAAAATGCCACATAAGAGGTACACTCACGAACTCTTCTTTAAGTATAGACTAGTGGCCCAGTGCACGAAAAGGGTATTAATTAGAGGAAATATTTTAATATTGCTATTTGCCCTTTCTCTATAATAGAAGTGTCAGAGATTAAAGAAAATTAGTAAAACATATATGAAAATCTTCCTCCTGTCAGAGTTTGGGGTACACCATGGAACCCAGAGTCAAGTCTTCAACCACCCACATGCACCTCAAAATCGCTTGAGACTGAAACCTGGAGGGACCCCTTCTTTGGGCTAGATCCAGACCCAGCCAGTCCCACCCTGTCAAGTCCTGCCAGGTGGGGGGGTGCAGCCTCAGGTCCCCTGGGTGCCAGGGCAGGGGGACACGGCCTGAGGTCCCCCATCAAGCCCTCCTGGGTGCAGGGAGTGGCCTGTGATCCCCCAGCCTGGCGCCAGGGCAGGGGGCACAGCCTGAGGTCCCCTGGCCTGGTGCTGGGGTGGGGGGCATGGCCTGAGGTCCCCTGGCCCAGCACCAGGGCGGTGGGCACACCTTGAGGGCCCCTGTCAAGTCCCGCTGGGTGGAGGGCACAGCCTCAGGTCCCCTGGCCTGGTGCCAGGGTGGGTGGAGCAGCCTGAGATCTCCTGTCAAGCCCTGCGGGTAGAAGGCACTACCTGAGGTCTCCTGTCAGCCCCATGAAGGAGGTGGGTGGGCGCGCAGCCTCAGGTCCCTGCTGATTGTTCCTTAAGGCTCGTTATGTGATCTTAGCCTCAGCTGTGGGTGCAAGTTGACCAGAGTGATGGTCAATTTGCATATTCCCCCTTTATTATATAGGATAAGTACTAAAAAATTCCCATTGAGATGCTAAAACCAGAGCATCTGGGATCACTCAGTAGCTGATTCATTATTACACACCAGAGGCGCGGTGCACGGATTCGTGCACAGGTGGGGTCCCTCAGCCTGGCCTGTGCCCTCTCGCAGTCTGGGACCCCTCAAGGGATCTCAAACTGCTGGGTTTCGGCCTGATCCCTGCATCTTGACCTGTGGAAATTGGGCTAAAACCTGGCAGTCTGACATCCCCCGAAGGGATGTAACAATGCTGAAGTGGCAGGCGGCCTGGGAGGAGCCCCAGCCAGGGCCAGGCACAGCTCTGCTGCTGCACATCCCAGCCCTCCTGTGCCTGCTGCCACTGTCTAGTAGCGCTGCCACTGTCTGGTAGCGCTGCCATGGAGGTGGGAGAGGATACCCCTGCCGCAGCTGTGCTTGCTATCCCTGAGCCCAGCTTCTGGCTGAGTGGCACTCCTGCTGTGGCAGAGCACTGAGCACCAGGGGCAGCTCATGTGTTGAGAATCTTCCACCTGGTGGTCAGTGCATGTCATAGTGACCAGTTGACTGGTTGTTCCAGTCATTTGGTCGTAATGGTCACTTAGGCTTTTATATACATAGTTCATCTCATAGAAAGCTCATTTAAATTTAATCCCATCATGGTCCACCCCCCTCTCCCCCCAATCACCTCTCTGCCTGCAGCCCTGCTCCTGCTTCTGCCACTCCCATATGTTGATGGTGCTGGCCTTGCTTGTACCCAGTGAAGGTGCAGAGCGCTTGGGGCTAGTGCCAACAGCAGGTGCAAATGGAGGCTGCTGCCTGGATCACCCCTCAGGAGTGGGGGAAGGTGGAGAAGCCCTCATGGGCGATCAAGGCCAGCAGCTACCACTCACACCTGCTGATGCTGATGGCGATTGGTGCCTGTAGTGGGTGCAAGTGGCAGCTCCAGTGTCACCTGCAGGTGCAAGTGGGGGCGCCAGCAGCGGGTGCAAGAGGTGGCTGCTGGCCCCAATCACCCCTCAGGAGCAGGAGAAGGTGGAGAAGCACTGAGAAGTGATCAGGGTTGGCAGCAGGTGCGAGTGCCGGGTGGAACCATGGTGCATAGGAGCAAAGAACTTAAAGTAACCACTAGAGGCTAACCCATGACAGTGACCAGTGTCAGGGCCAGCCTGACAGGTGAACCAGAGTGGCTGAGGTAGGGAGGTGGGAATTGAGGAAAGAAAGACAAGAAAAAGCTGGGGTCATTGATCGACGGCAGCAACTTTATTAACTGAGTAATGCCTTTTATACATAAACACTGAATAGGCGGCTCGTTAACAGAAATGTATTCATTGTTTTTCTAACATCTAAGGGAAAGAATCCTTGGTGCAGTATATCTCAGCAAATAGTTACAGACTTATTGGGAAAGCCATGAAAGAATGCTTTCATTCTACTGATAATTCGCCATCCAAACAAGCCTGGGGAAACTGTGTGGGTAGAGGACTGCATCTTATCAGTCCCTTCAGGTGCAAGGACTTTGTCAGCTTACACGTGGCCTCCTGCAAGACCGGTGCCCCACTTTGGTCTGGCAACCCTGCTTACCTGCTCCACCATCCCGCCGCGGCTGATGCCCGCCATGTTCCGCATGCGCCCCACGGTGGTCAGTGCATGTCATAGTGACTGGTTGTTCCGCTGTTCTATTTGCATCTTAGGGGTTTTTATATATATAGATAGATGTCATGGACCCTTTCAGACTCTCTCAAAAGATAGAATTATAAATATTCTGAGAATGCTGAGTTGAGAATGCCACGTGAGAAAGAAGCTTTATAGGAACACTTGAAAAATTGATCAGAATTCACAATAGGCAAGAACTGGAAACAATCCAAATGTCCACCAACAGGACAGTAGGTAAACAATTGTGGTATAGTTGTTCAGTGGGCTCGTCTACACACAAACATGGTTGAATATTAGAAACATTCTTTTGAATAAAAGAAGCACAACACAAAAGCAAATATCCTATATGATTTCATTTACATAAAGGTTAAGGAAAGGAAAAAAACTAATCTATGATGATAGAAACCAAACCAGTAGATGTCTGTGGGGAGTAGGGATGGGCCAGAAGGAAGCACAAGGGAACCTTCTGGGGCGATGGAAACGTTCTGTATATTGAGTGGGTGTTTGTTAAGTGGATACGTCCATTTGTCAACACTCATCAACTTTTGTATACTTAGGATTTGTACATTTTACTGTATACAAGTTCTACCTCAGTCAAACAATAAGAAGCCAACAGAAACAGTATGCTGAGTGGTTTGTAAAGATGTGTTTAGGAGACACTTGGGTGAGGCATCTCTGTAGTCTCATATTGTCAGGGAGTTCCCAGAGGAAGTAATCTCTCACATCTTTCAAATTTATCCCTTCAAGTCTAAACCAACTTATGGCTCAACTCTTAGCTGACCTGGCATAGTGACATTTATTCCCTAGGATGACTTTAATTTTTTGTGCAATCAGAATTCTGTAGGTCGGGGAAGGGAGTGCTTTTAGAAATCACACTGGGACAGTAGGTAGAACCTGAGGCTGTTGTTCTCTAGTGTCTCTGTATTGGTCAAAGAGGAGTATTCTACTGCAATCCCAACGGAAGGGAGGAGGTAGCAAAGCAGGTGGTACCTGACGGTAGAGCAGTCTCTGCTTGGTCCTTGTCTAATGGTGGATGGGGAGAGGGAGGCAGTGTGTGCAGCAAGGTGGGAGGGGCTGCGGATGACCTGTGGGAGGGATAGACACGTGTTTCTATGAATTGTAGTTCACATGTTAATTTTTAAAAAAGACATGGTATTTGTTTTTTATTTTCAAAGTTATTCATGTTGCTTTATTTGTTCCTTTGAATAGGGCACAGTGGATAGCTCCCCTCAGAAATGGAGGACGGAAAGCCCGTTTGGGCGCCACACCCTACAGATGGATTTCAGATGGGCAACATTGTGGATATTGGCCCTGACAGCTTAACCATTGAACCCTTGAACCAAAAAGGCAAGGTGAGTTTCTCAGAAAGATTTCAAAATTTGGTTTCTTTTTATCTAGGTGTCTCCTTTATCAATGAAGTAGATATTCCTAGCACAGTTGTAATAGGGGAAATCAGTTTTTCTGGTAAGTGAATCTTAACTTTCAGGTGAGTTAATTTGATTAAATCAGAAGTACATACTCTACGGAAAAATTGGTGCCTTAAGATAAAATCAGACAGAAATTCAGTGAGCCTTTCATTATAATTTTTTAAAGGGGGAAAAAAGCATGATAAAATATAACCTTCTTTATACATATTACTAAAGTTGTTATGATATATGCAACAAGTCACAAAGCAAAAATGTGAAAAGTGAATGGCATTATATTATCAAATTTTGCTTATTGCTTTAGCTCCTAGACAATTCTTTTAGGCTTTTTATTAAATTTATTAACATGGGATTGAAGCAAATGTATTTCTAATAAGTAAGTATATTTAAATCTTAAACATACCCATCTATTACTGTTTATGCTCCAGTGATAGTTTTTTTAAAATAGGAAAGCATTCTTTAATTTTGTAAACATGATATCTGTTTCCTTTTATGCTTTGACACAGACCAGATAGTATTACAAAATGGGAGTTTGGGGAAAAGGTGACTTGGGTCTCTCTCAGTATTTTGGGGACTGTCAGGTCTCTTTTTGTGGGAGATCTTTACAGTTTTCAGTTTAATTTAATATTCCTGTTAACAGTCTTCTGACTAAATTTTGTTGATGCCATTTCTGTTTACTTTTGCTCCGGGAATGTTCATGAATAATTTATATTCTGCTGATACATGGTTAACTAATGCCATATGACTGCCACCCTTCTGGGAACCTTAGGAAAACAAGGTGGATCCCTCATGAGTCTTTTCACAGAGAAAACTATTCTGTTACTGTAAACAACCTGGAACCTAAATGCATAATATATAATGTGGCATGTTAGAGGCGGCCAGTTAAAGATACCCTCAGGGAAGCAAAGACAAAGTGTTCCTCAGTTTTCTCTTATTAACAAGTACTTATTTGTACTTACAATGCAGTACATATTTAAGAAAATGAAAGAGTCAAAACAGTAAGGTCAGTTTATTTTTATTTAAACTTGGAGGGGAGGAAAAATTGTCCTCTATTAATTTGAGCCTAAGAATTAAACTGATGTAACACAAACACAGATTTACAGTAGAAAAATATACAATTTTTATTAAATCTTCACATGCACAGGGGAGCCTTCAGAAGAAGAACTGAAGAAGTGCTCAGAGTGGAAAGTTTTTATCCCTTTTAGACAAAGAAACAATTTGTGAAGATGTGATAAGACAAAGGGGTTTGGGTGAGGGGCAGTAAATTGAGGTTAGGGGCAATAAAGTGCTTAGGAAGGTAAGGGTTGCTAGGACTAGGTTTGTGTGTATAGATTTCCTCTTGGCCTCTGTTCCCCTGCGTTTGGTATAGGGAGGGCACCTTTCACATGGGATTTTTATATCCTGCTTTCAGGAATAGAAAGGAGGGTCCGAGTGCGCATTTTGTACCTGCTATTGCTCAAGTGCCTTTAACTCAAAATAATTAATATGCTAAAGTAGCATATTTTGAGGTGACAGAAATTTAGTGAGCCTTTCATCATCCTTCAGAATCTTTTTTCATTTGTTTAACATATTTTTAAGGACAGGAAATCAGAAGGCCAATTCTGATTTGAATGAAAAGTATACATGTTAGTTATATTCTGTTATGTAGGTATATTTATGCACAGCACTTTCTGCATAAATTCTGTTATGTAGGTATATTCTGTTATATCCATAGGCAACAACAGTTTAGTTCAAGCATAGAAGAAATTTGATTTATGGTATTTTCACATTTTAAATATTTTATGTGCTTTCAACTGTGCCTTATGAGTATTAATCAGGTACACACACTGGACCAATAAAAACGCTTAAAATGTAAATTGTAAAGCCATGAAAACTGTGGATCTGATTAATTTTATAAACAAAGTTGAAGCTTCTTTTCACAAGCACTTTTTGAGGTATAACAAATTCTCAACAATTGCTTTTAATATTAATTCCCCCTTACTTTCTGATTGGGGTCTTAATATATTTTATTGATTTTTTACAGAGAGGAAGGGAGAGGGATAGAGAGTTAGAAACATGGATGAGAGAGAAAAATTGATCAGCTGCCTCCTGCACACTTCCCACTGGGAATGTGCCTGCAACCAAGGTACATGCCCTTGACCAAAATCGAACCCGGGACCCCTCAGTCCGCAAGCCGATGCTCTATCCACTGAGCCAAACCAGTTAGGGCTGATTGGGTCTTAATAAATTGGGAAGTATAATTATGACCATGTGGTTAAAAGAGCCACAAGAGAAGCAGTCTTTTGCCTAGGTAATTCATGTGTGGAGATCATCTACTTTTAAATATTAAGGAATTAAGTACATAAAGTGATGGCCATGTCAAATAGTTAATACTATTTGCTGATACAGTACAAGCGTAGAAGAGGGAATGATTTAACTCTAGTGGGGAACATGTCTTTGATGATAGCAATGGCTTTTATAGGTTTTTAAAAATCTATTTAAGAAATAGATTTTACATTGCATTAGGTGTGTGTAGTGTGTGTGTGTGTATTTATAAGAAATAGATTTTACATGTCAGCAAGTATGTGTATTCATAAATGAAACAGAGTTGGTCAAATGAAACATCCTTACTGTATGTGTGCATTTTGATACTTTCTAATGTTGTTTTTTTATTTTGTTAAAAATGCTGTCTTAAACGTCTGAATTGATTTTATGTTCCATATTTGCAGACTTTCCTTCAGGCTAGAGCCTAATATAGATGGCATTTGGGGGTTGATACTTTCCTTCCCCTGTCTACTTTGCTAATCTTACCTTTTGTTAACCAACAGTTGCCCTCTCATACTCTTGCCATGTACTTGCATTTTTTCTTTCTTGGTCATCCTTCCCCTCCACAGTGTTTATTAAGCCGCCCCAGGAACCAGGCTGCGCGGGGTGCGTTTTGTTGCTCACAGTGCTCTTTTTGCCTGGAATGCTACTCTCCATAGCCCTTTGCTTAGCAAATATTTATTTCCAAGAGGAAAAAAAGCTCACCTCCTCTATGAAAGTTTTCACAGATACCTTTCCTCTTCTCCTCCATGCACTAGAATTTACTGTTGACTGCTCCTTCCTGGAGGAGTGGTATGCATTCTTAGCCTCCTGTAATGCTTTAATGGAGATATTTGTTTGCCTTTATTTCCCTTTCCTGCTAGAGTGTAGTCTTCTCAAGTGCAGGGACTATTTTATTCGTTTTGTCATTGGAGCTGATGCAGTCGGATGTGCGCTAGATGTTTTTGCTGGTGATCATTGTGTGCTTTGCTACATGATCCTCTCCAGGTAGGAGAAAAAGCCTTCTTCCTGGGAGAGAAAATAGTTGCTTTACGCAAATTTTCTCTTTCTCATGGAGTTGGTGGTAAGGGTGGTGAAGGTGGGGTGGCTGGTGGTAATTTGGAGGGTGAAGGAGGGCTATCTTTTAGGATGCAGTACTGGCCTTTCAGGCCTGTCTTAACCTCCCCATGTAGGAACTCTGTGCTCTACCTCTCCCCCATTTTCTGATCTCCAGGAGCTTCTTTTATTTCATGTGGCTCCTGACAGGATAGAACCAGCTCCTAACAGGAAAGGCCTTGCCCCATTGCCACTTTCACAGTGGGCGCATAGGACTATGACATTAGCAGTTTACTTCAGAATGCTTATTTCTGTAGAACCATTATTATGATTTGTGGATTGTTTTATATAACCATTAATATACTTAATGTACATGATGGATTCGGTTCAGTATTGTGATCTGTTCTCTAAACCTTTCCACATATGTAACACTAAAAACATGTGACTGGATTCCAAATTATTAACTTCTAGAATATATAGGGCATAATAGTTCCCTAATACGGGTATAACTAAATTGAGCTACTACCAACAGCCTAGATTTATCCTGTAAACTATAGTAGTAGCCATGTCTTACAATTGTTGTGTGTGTACACATATATTTATATGTATGTAAACCTACACAAATATTTTAAAATAATTGAACAGTTTTTTCCTTAGAGTTTTATTTGGTATCAATGGAAACTTTAACCACAAGAGTAATTGTAATTGCTTGAGAAATATAAAATTATAGATTACTGTTTGAATGGCATGGTTAAAATGTTAATTCTCTTTAGATGTAATTTGAGATTTTTTTCTCTCTTACAAGATACTATCTTAATTCTAGAATTTCTACCATAATATTTAAGTGACATAACAGATATATACTATTTATGTATACCTATAATTTTATGGACCAAATACTAATAGTTCTGGGTACTCTTTATATTTGTTGCATACATCTATACAAGAATTTGTGTCTAATATATTTTATTCAAACAATAGCATTAATTAAATAATAGTGTGTTCTGTTGGTATATCTGATAGATATTACTTTTTCTTTTTTAAAAATAAAATTGCTATAGCATATACAAACATTGAAATTTATATTTTTAAGAAGTTGTTAGTAGCTACCCATATAAATTTAATATTAACATACTTAATGTTTTGTCTTAGTCTATATATTAGAACATAGGCTTTTTAATTCATTTCCATTACTGATTTCATGGTCTTAGTAATAATAGATAAGGTTTTTTAGTGAAGTTATTATTCTGTTTTTGGGTTAGTGATGTGTTAAATAGTAGGATCTTTTATTATATTTTAAAGAAGAGCATATTGTTGTCATTATTACAATGTATGCAATCAATTAGGCTTCTTTATTTTTCTTACTATTTTATAAACATGTAGTTTAATGAACTGTTTTGTTTGTTAGACATTTTTGGCTCTCATAAACCAAGTGTTCCCTGCTGAAGAGGACAGCAAAAAAGATGTGGAAGATAATTGTAAGTATCAAGTTAAAAATAGTTCTTATCCCAGAAAAGGAAGTTGTTCTTCCAAAAAAAATAAATCAGTGTTTATATTACTAGGTGCACGATACAGGTTCAGAAGAAATGTAGCCCTTTGACATGAAGGTTCCAGTGAATGGAGGAGCTCAGAGGCCCTAAATTTATTATTATCTTACATTTGTACTTTGGTGAAAGAGTCTCTTGAATGTCTTTCTAGCATTGTCTGTTGTGTAAATGCAGGGAATAGTAATAATTTACTTTGAAGTCTGAGCTGAAGATCTCTTGTTAAAGGTTTTGAAAATTATTTTGAACCTTTTCTAGAATCAGGTGATATTTATAGTATCATATGTTCAATAATTTGGAGGTTGAGTCAGGACTACCTATTTAATGTCATTCTTTGAAGGAAACAAACATTTAAAAAAATATTGTGTAGTAAGTACTAATTGAAAAATTGATTCCAGAACATTACATTAAAACAAAACATTATTTTGACTTAGCTATCTTAGTGTGTTTGGTGGAAAAAACCTTTATTCAGTGAACAAGCCGTGTTAACTCTTGCATTTTCAAGATTAAGTAGTAACCATATTTCATTTTTTATTTGGCATTATTTAAGAGTCATGTCCAGTTTCCATGGATTTAAATGTATCTGACATAAAAACTCTCCATTTAAAAAATAAAGATGAGAGAAAGGAATCTATTTTGTCCTCGTTGAGTTTCTTTGGAGTTCACATTTGAGGGAACCTGTAAGAGCTACATGTGAATGGGCATTGTGGAGTAGAGTCATGGTGGAGTAGTGGACACAGGGAGAGCCTGAGTTCAGATTCCCACTTGCCTATGGGCAACTTATCTCTCCTCTTTCAGCTTCTTATCTGTAAAATGGGGGTAATAATGTATGTGTTGCATGTCTGGGGATGTTATATTTAAAGTTGCTGACATTGTTCTTAAACTCTGGTAGCTGTTATTATTAGGTGTAAGAGATTGAGAAATAAATGTGCTGTGCATAAATGTTCTTTGGCTAACTAACTTCTTTACCTTCTTTTATCCAGTCCTTCCTATTCCTTGCCCTCTGACCTCTGTTAGTCTGTCCCCTGTATCCATGCCTCTGGTTTTATTTTGTTCATTAGATTCCACATATTAGTGAGATCATATAGTATTTGTCTTTCTCTGACTGGCTTATTTTGCTTAGCATAGTAATCTCCAGGTTCACCCATACTGTCACAATAGGTAAGAATTCTTTTCTACAGCCATGCAGTATTCCATTGGGTAAATGTACCACAGCTTTTTTATCTACTCATCTACTGATGGGCATTTGGGCTGTTTCCAGATCTTAGCTATTGTAAAAAACACTGCTGTGAACTTAGGGGTGCATATATTCTTTCGGATTGGTGTTTTGGGATTCTTAGGATATATTCCCAGAAGTAGGATCACTGGGTCCATATCTTTTCTTAATTCAAAGGAAAGTTGCCATTAAAACTGTTAGGAGGCTCCACCTACTTCTTTCTCTGCTTTATTTTGCCGTAAGTGGCATTAGAAAAGAGTGAGCCATGTGTTTTTGGCAAGTGAATTGTTTGTACTGTATGTGTAGGAGCATGGACAGTCTGAGATAGGTATAACAAGAAGCTCTTCTTTGACTGAATTGTATGATAGGCATAATTTATTGTGGGCATATATGCAACTTTAATGAGGAACCAAGCAAATAAGCAAGAGAATTAGGCAGGGTCCTGCTCTCAGAGATCTGGTTTAGTAGCCAAAACCAGACATACAAAATTTCAGTTGCAATACTGGCAGTCTGTAGTCAACACCATAAAGAAAGTACAAAGAAGTAAGTAATTCCAGTGGTGGTGCTGGTGGTGAGAATGGGGAAATACTATTTGTGAGACAATCTTTGCACTGACCTTAATGAATAGGTAGATTTTTGGCAGCTAGAGGTGTAGAGGTGGAGTTCAATGCATGGATGATATTTGGGTTTAATAAATAGAGTAGTCTGTCGTCAGTTAGATCATATTAAAGCAAGTTGTGGAAAATTGTATGAAAAGGCTAGCTGAATATGCAGCTCTAACATGGGCCCTGAATAGCAGTCTTGAATATGGACTTTGGTAGATGATGGAGACCCACTGACATTTTTTGATGAGGAGAAATATTTAATTAGGGTACCAGTTTAGTTAGTGTGCTGAGCCGTCTGGATGAAGGTGGAGAGAGGCTGAGGCAGTAGACAATTAAGAGGGTGCTATGATTACAAAAGAGGTAATGTGACCTAAACTGGAACTGGGGCGGTGGAAATGGAAAGAAAGAGGAGACATATCTGAGATTTAGATTATGCTAATTTTTAGTGCCTACCATGAGTCTGGTACTGTGCTACCCACACACTTTGTTACCTGGTATAAAGAGCTGGAAACTGGTTTAGAGCAAGAAGGAGAAAAAAAATAGATTCTAAGTATTGCCTAAGGTTTGTAGTCTGGTGGTGCTAATTGTAGAAACCAAATGGTTGGGAAGAAGAGTGGTTTTGTCTACTCTAGCATGTGGTGGAAGTGTAGAAATGGAGCTCAGAGATCGGAGGGCTGGGCGAGTAGGTTAGACTGGGAGGGTAGACTATGTTAGAGTGTGTGCATGTGAGTGTGTATGTGTGTACATATGTATGTATATTCTGACATATCAGTAGAACAAGCATCAGAAAAACAAGCTTTCTACACTGATTCTGTTATTACCTAGCTGCATATCCTGGGTTAAGACATATACATATTTTCAGTCTGTGGTTGGGAATTCAGGTATGCAGAGAGCTGACATAAATTATATCTGGATTTTCAGTTGCAAGAGTAGTTAGCACCCTTAACCCCAGCTTATTCAGTGATCAAGTGTATAATTTCTCCAGGACTCTTTCTCCATCATATCACTTCTGAGGCACTGGCTGAATGATCTATAGTCCCTTCCCCTTCTAAAATTTTATCCTTTGTGTTTTTCTGTAAAATTCTAAGTGTCAGATTAAATTAGTGTCATCACCTTGTTGTTCACAAGTGTATTAATATCGGTGCTGTCTAAAGTCCTACCTTCTTTCCACTTGAATTGGGCACCAGTTTTTAACCGGCCTTCAGTAGTGTGTACTCACCTGGTACTTACTAGATATACTCAGCTGGTTGGAAATTTATTGTTTATAAATATAACTATAACACATATCATATGTAAACTGGGTATAGTTTACTTATTGATTTATTTTTATTGATTTTAGAGAGAGGGAGGGAAGAGAGAGAGAGAGAGATAAACATCTAAGTGAGAGATAAACATCAGTTGGTTGCCTTCCATATGTGCCTCTGCTGGGGATCAATTCCTCAAACCTAGGTATATGCCCTAACCTGGAATCGAACCCGAAACCTTTTGGTATACGGGAACAATGCTGCAACTCGCTGAGCTACATTGGCCAAGGCTAAACTGGATATATTTTAAATTGGCCTCTTGGGTTTACATGTACCAGGGTTTGAAAAAGATTGAATTAAATCTAACAGTTGAATTTTAGCTTGGAACAAAGTGATTCAGATTAAGATAGTATTGTTTTACTTTATTTCTTTCTTGCAGTATCTAATGATATACTCATTTTATGTCTCAGGTTCACTAATGTATTTAAATGAAGCTACACTTCTCCATAATATCAAAGTTCGATACAGCAAAGACAGAATTTATGTAAGTATTTTACCTATTATTTAAGTTTTTGTTGGATAATTATGTTACATCATAAGATATATAGCTTGAAATTTTCTGATAGGAAATCATATTTGATCTGAGCCTGTTGAATAGTGTGAGTTCTATGAGGATAAGGATTTCTTTCTAATTTACTGCTATAATCCAGGGCTTCGACATGAATGGTACATATTAGGCATGTGGTGGATATTTGTGGAATGAAATAATGAATTCAGAGCATCATCTAGTATCTTTTAGGTTTAAAAATGTTTAATTTTTATTAAAAAAACAATATTTGGGGATTTGATTATTTTTGATACATATCTGTAGATCTGTTTAAAAATTTTAAAAGCATTTTTATTGATTTCAGAGAGGAAGGGGAAAGAGAGAGAGAAAGAGAGAGAAGCATCATGATGAGAGAGAATCATTGATTGGCTGCCTCCTGTACACCCCACACTGGGGATCTAGCATGCAACCTGGGCATGTGCCCTGAATGGGAATTGAACTGCTACCTCCTGGTTCATAGGTTGATGCTCAACCACTGAGCCATGCTGGTCAGGCTAGATTTGTTTAATTAATTCACTTTTCACATTGTTCTGCAAAGAATTAAATGCATCCTATTAAAAGACGTATATTGAAATTAAAAACTTGGATGACAAAAAATGTAAATTATGCTAAAGGCAGTACCTGAGGAAATAATCAAGATCACTGACATGCTGCCCACACAGCCTAAATAGTTGTAGTATACCATTAAATCCTAAATAGATACCTACCTTAAAAATCTAGACTATTAAGAAATGAAAGAGAATGCTTTTAATGTAAATATAATTTCATCAAATTATTCAGATGGATAATTTACTAGCATGTTTTAATTGTAATTACTCAGTGTGCACATTAAAGGTTTTATTCTAATATGACCTAGTTGTGAATTCCTTTGTTGGCTGGAGATAAATTACCTGCTGTAGCTCTCCTGTTATAAAGATGGGAGTCTTCATTATTTTTGAACGAAGAAAACACATGGCTTCTTTGACACCTCCTAGATCAAATGACAGTCTTAATCTTTTATAACACTATCAATTTGCCTAATTGTACTTACTTAATTCTGACTAAATTACCTTTAGTCTTTGCCATCTGTGCTAGTAGTGACAGCTGGGAAATAGAAATAATCTAGTCTTTCCCAAAAGAGTTTACTTGCCATCTTTCAGTTCTACATCGCACAGTTTTAAGCCTTCACTCTCCTCCTCTATTTTTCTCAACATCAACTAACTAAAGGGTATACTTAGGATTGACGTATGGCTATTCTTGAGTGGAAATATATTTAGAAGCAAAAGTCCCTCAATCAGCAGACAGCTATTGCGCACCTGATGTGTGCTACCTGCTGTTCTAAGTATCAAAATAATACAAACTTTTAAAATTTGTTTGTTAAAGCAGTTTAACAAAAGTTGACTGAATATAACCACGAAATATCATCTCTCAGATAGAATTTGCCACTATTTTTTTTGGTCTTATGTTATTTGGTGGTGGACCAATCTTACATATTTAAGCAAATTTTGATTGATGTCTCTTTCCTGAAGTTAGGAAAATTTTCTTTTTTACCTTCACAGAATTGTCATACATCTTAAAAATTGAGATACTTTGTTTTTAAACTTTGTTTTTATTTGAAATGTTTATACTAAAGCTTAATACCCACAGGATTCTGATTGGTCTATTAATGCTTCCTGTGTTGCAGTGGTACTATACGTGACTATTAATAACTGAGGGTTTACATGCAGTATTAATTGTATTTAAAACATTAGTTGTCTTTTTTACACATTGAGTTTAGTTGGCTTATAAATTTTTGCTGGATTGCAAGGTTGATAAAACTTATCTCTTTGTGGAATTTAAGTTTTATTTCTCATGTATAATGTTTACTTCCCTCTGGAGAATGTTAGGTTTATGCCTAGCTTTTTGACACTCTGCTCGTAAGATATGTATGCAGGTGGGCAGATGACCTCTGTTAGGTAGTGGCTGTTTGGCCTCATCAGCTCCTGTTTAGAGAACCAGTTTTTCCACAGTTAACCAAAGTCAAGATTGGTATGTTTTTTCCTAGCCAGTTATGCCTTCTAGTTATAAAGCCATTAAAAATTGGCAACATGTAAATATAGTTACGATTACAATAGTCTATATAAAAGAAAGAAGCGGTTTGGAATAAGAGCTTAAATTTGATATTTTTATATTTCTCATCAACCAGAAGTATCCCTGTTCTCTCTTAGACTTGAGTATAACAATAGCTATCTCGCTTTAACATTTTAATTGGTTACTAAGATCTCTGTTATTTCCCTTTTGTCTCCCATAGAAATGTAATAATCTGGAATTTCTTATTTTATACCCCACTCCAGGAAACTTTTTTGGGAACAGTCACTGAATTTGAGATGAGTAGTCTGAGCATTCAAGGTTTCCGCATCATTTCCCTTCCACAGCTAGAAGCAGAAAAGAGAAAAACATGGTCCTGCCCGTCCTAGTTTGACCAGCAAACCACAACTAATTGCTAAACCATGATTCCCTTTCTACCCGCAGGGAATTTTATAAATCCTATTGGTGCATTTTTTTGGCCTTTTAAAGCCACCGTTAAGTTCCAAATTCAAAAACAAGCTTGAGTTGTTCATTAAACATTTAGCCCGGCAGTATTTTAGGTAATGGTTAGCGTATGTTGTTTTGCAAAATCTGGGACCAAGTGATCACCGCAGAGCTAAATCAATTCTTGTCATGCAGTGATGGGAATAGGTCTAGAGGATCCTACGAGCTGTATTAAATCTTTAGTAATAGGGTGAATAAAATAGTCTAGGTGAGGAATATAAATGACCAAAACTTGTGTGGTAGGAATCAAACTGGGAGAGTATATTTCATAAGAAGAATCAACAAAAGCAAGCTGAGCTAGAGGCTTAGAGACTCGGCTCTCTGTGATGATTTGGTAGTGATGCCATCAACCTGGACAGCACATGGGAGGAGAATGTTTTCTTTGAGGCAAAAGGAAGTCAAGAGAAATAATCTTGGTTTTGGACGTGCTGAGTTTGAGATGATATGGGATGAGAAGATATGTTTATTGAGCGTTAAGAAATACGGGTCCTATGAGATCAGGGAATGTTTAGGGGTAGTAATGCAGTGGGAGTATAGCGAATTGAAAGTACTTATTTGCTGTATTTTCTCCCTTATGAGCCTTGTTTGGTCTTAAGTGAAAATAGTAATTGGAAAATTCTGTATTTATGCTTTTCCTATTTAGACATATGTCGCCAACATTCTGATTGCAGTGAACCCCTACTTTGACATACCTAAAATATATTCTTCAGAAACAATAAAGTCTTATCAAGGAAAATCTCTTGGGACAATGCCACCTCATGTCTTTGCAATTGGTAAGTAATTTCAGTGCATCTTAGTTTTTATTTTCTCTTACATTGTATAAATTTACACAGTTTTTTAATAGGTTAAAGCACTCCAGTTCTAAAGAACAGAGAGATGGAGCTATTTGACCCATAGTTGGTAACTGCAAGTACAGAGATGTTAGCTAACCCTTTGGATCCAGACATGACGAGCAGTTACTTAACTAATGATATATTCTGATTCTGATTCTTAGTGCAGCTGTTTCTCTTTGGGCTTGTGCTTCATGCCTGTGTTTTGGCATAACGAGGCCTCATGAACTTCCAAATTTGGCTGAACTTGTGTACTGTGTACAATTAGGAGACTGAATATGTCAGCCAAATCCAGTGCAATGGCAAATTGACTTTTGATTCTAAGATGCTCTGATGGGTATTGGTATGTTTTCTGTCAGCTACCAAAATGCTGCAAAATCCTTAGAACCTGAATGTGAGCAAGTTCATCACTGGACAGAAGTTACATGTTTAAAATGTAAATAACCTGGCTTTTATTTTTAGTTGTTTACTGTTAAAGAATGTATTTAAAATGACTCCACAGAAGTGGTGGAACAGATTGCTGAAAAATGGGTCAAAAGGATGGTATACTCCTGCATATAGTTTGCGTTTGGTCCTTAGAGTAAAAGCCTGCTTCATTGGTAGGGATAGCAATATTTTAATTTGAGACCACTTTAAAATATTTAAATTATGCTCAACTTATATGTGTAGTCTTACAATTTGAGACACTTTATAGCATAAATAGTTGGGGTATAATGAAGATAGTTAAAAGTTAAATGCATATATATATATATAAACAATTGCAAATACGAACAAATTAAAGCAGTTAATTCTGCCTATTTTTGAAATGCTGAGAAATTCTACAAGATGTTTAAATTGAATAATAGTATTACAGAAAAAAACACAGATTTATTTTGCAATTATGTATTTTTTCCTTCAGAAGAATTTTTGGTTGCCAGATTTTCTTTTTCCAGAGCTCGTAATTGATAGCTCATTAATGTCTTATTTTTCTCTGAGAACTTCATTAGATATTCATAGTGAGCATTTTTAACCTCTGCAGATCTTCTCTGGTACTGGGAAGAACTGAGCCACAGCTCATAATGTGAAGACATTCTAGTATAAACATAAGAGTTGTTTATTTGACTTTCACATTACTTAGTTGTCAGAATCATAAGCTGGCAGACCATTTAAAGCAAATGGTTTAGAGATGTTTTGAATGCTTTTATTTAATTACTAGGGGCCCGGTGCACAAAAATTTGTGCACTTGGGGGGGTCCCTCAGCCCGGCCTGTGCCCTCACATAGTTTGGGACCCCTTGGGGGTTGTCCACCTGCTGGTGTGCCTGGCCAGCCTGGGTGAGGGGCTGATGGCTGTTTGCAGGCTGGCCAAGCCCCCCAGTGGTAACCCTCACCCCTGGGTGAGGGGCTGAGGGCTATTTTTAGGCTACCCACAGTCCCTTCAGGGTTCAGGTCCCTACTGAGGTTCCTGGCCATCCTGAGTGAGAGGCTGAGGGCCATTTTCAGGCTGCCCACAGCTCCCATTGACCTAACGTCCCCGCGAGGCTGGCTGGATCAGGTTTCTGGGGTTTATCTTCTATAGTTGAAACTTTGTTGCCTTGAGCAGAGGCCTAGGCAGGCAATGAAGCCTCCTGTTTGCTTCAGCTCCGTGGCTTCTATAATTGAAATATTATTGCCTTGAGCAGAGGCCTGGCCGGCCTAGGCAGACAGTTTCAACTGCATGGCTGGTGCAGAGGACGCCTCCTGTTTGCTCTAGCTCCATGGTTGCCAGCTGCCATCTTGGCTGGGTTAATTTGCATACAGCCACTCCGATTGACTGACGGGCGTGGCTTGACTGGTGGGTGTGGCTTAGGTGTCTCGGAGTGATGGTTAATTTGCATATTACTCTTTTATTAGATAAGCATGCATTTGTAATTTCTTTAGGAGCAATTTCTCTTTGATAATAAATTAATTTTCTGTCATCTAGTAAATCTGTATTTAATGCACTGTTCATCATTAATTTGTTATTTTGACTCCAGCTGATAAGGCTTTTCGAGACATGAAGGTGCTCAAGATGAGTCAGTCTATCATTGTATCTGGAGAATCTGGAGCTGGCAAAACGGAAAATACAAAATTTGTTCTAAGGTGAGAAATATTGAGCTAATGTGGAATAAAATTTGAACAGGTTGATTTTTTTATTGTGATGAAAATATATAGCAAAATTTACCATCTCAACCATTTCTAATGGGTTCAGTTCAGTAATATTCAATATATTCACATTGTTTTTCAGTCAATTTCCAGAACTTCTCATCTTGCAGCACTGAAACTCCGTACCCATTACACACAGTCCTTGGCAACCACCCTTATATTTCCTGCTTCTGTGATTTTGACTACTCTAGATACCTCTCATATAAGTAAATCATACTGTGTTTGTCTTTCTGTGACTGGCTTTTTCCACTTAATGTAATGTCCTCAAGGTTCATTTATGTTGTAGCATGTGTCAGAATTTCCTTCCTTAGCAAGGCTGAATAATATTCCATTGTATGTATATATTACATTTTGTTTACCCAGTCATCCATCAGTCTGCACTTGGATTGCTTCCATCTCTTGGCTACTGTGACTATTGCTGCAATGAATATGTTATGAACAAAGAGATACAAATA
Source organism: Murina feae (assembly GCA_004026665.1). Taxonomy (NCBI): domain Eukaryota; kingdom Metazoa; phylum Chordata; class Mammalia; order Chiroptera; family Vespertilionidae; genus Murina; species Murina feae. The sequence continues at coordinate 80,477 of PVJC01000718.1, forward strand.
TCTCTTTGAGATTGGTTTGAATAGGTTGATTTTGTTTTTCTTTGCATGTTTTATGACCTAGTTTAAAATAGTGGGCTGCATCCCTTTTATTTTATCTTATTATTTTATTATTATGTTTTTAATTTTATTGGGGTGACATTAGTCGACATGAGCACATAGGTTTCATGTGTGGATTACTTATTTACAGAAACTGTATATGGGACCATGTGCCCTCCACCTAAAGTTAAATCTTCTCCTGTCACCTCATATTAGAACCCCTATCTCCCCCTCCCCCTCCCTCTGGCAGCCACCACACTGCTGTTTGTGTTCATCAGTTTCAGTTTTATATTCCACATATGAATTAAATCATATAGTTCTTAGCTTTTTCTGTTTGACTTATTTCACTTTGCATAATATTCTCAAGGTCCATCCAGGTTGTTGTAAATGACGCTATTTCAAGAAGACACCTTAAGTGGAAGCTAAGCTTTGTAGATTGAAAACTATTTCTGACGTTATTCTTTTGAGGATACTGGAGAAGACCCGTGCTGGTTAGGCAAAGGGAAATCTACGATTATTCCTTCAAATCTAACCTTTACATCCTGTTCTCAATATTCCCCCGCAATTAGTATAGTTGAAACCCCTTTTTTTACATTAGCTTATGATGACTGGCCTTATTTCTACTTCTCCACAACCTTCCTCTCAGTGTATCCCCTGTGCTGCCATCAAACTAAACTCTGCACTTTGTTTAAAATCATAGCATTTTAAATACAGAAGGAACAATAGTACTCATTATAGTGTAATACTTTCAATATTTATACTCAGGGATGCTAAGTCTGATGTTAAAGCTACTGCTAGGACCAGGGAAAGCATTCTGAATTTTCACCAGGGTTGTTCTCATGTATTTATAGTTCTTAGTCGATAGCTGCATGGTAGATCCCTTTTTCAAATTTTGCTATTTTTTAATGCAAATGTATATGCTATTAGAGTTATTTATTTGAAACCAATTTGAGTTTGTTATTGCCTATTATCACACATAATTCTTTTTAAATGAATACTTCCTAATACTCTTGGAATTCTAAGTGGTTCAGTTTCTTTTTTTCTTGTATGTAATAGTCATACAAGTCTATGGTTAATATACACCTTTGAAAATGAGCAAGTAATTAAGAAACTAAAATTATGGTGTAAACTTACAAGTCAGAGGTTACTCTCTTTTGAAATGCACCAGACAAGTAGTTGATCCGTCATGTTTTATCTTGCACTGTAACAACATGAAGAGTGGTAATTTCCTAGTTGTTCAGTGGCAGGTTACTATATTTTATCTAGCCAGAGAGATTGAATTAATAGGCTGTCACTGAAGCCTTTGTAACCAAATGTAGAAATGAATATTCCTGTGTGTAATGTATGGCATATTTAAAACCAGATGGTTAAAATCAGAATATTCCCCAAAACAGTTTTTTTTAAAAATAATGCTGATTTAGATGTTAAAGGCAATCCAGATAGATTTAAATGTTTAAAGAGCTGTAACAGAATAGTTGCATTTAAGTATAAATTTGTAGTTTTTAGATAACCAGTTACAACAATGATCTAGGTTTAAATTTTCCATGTATTAAACAATATTAGAACTCTAATGTTAAAATTATAATTTATTGTCATCTAAATTTTTATATCATATTTTAAACAGATATCTGACTGAATCCTATGGAACAGGTCAAGATATTGATGATAGAATTGTCGAAGGTATTGTTAATTTTAAAAATTATTATTTTATGTTGTTAGATATGTATGAGAGAATCCTCTCTAAGTGGTCTGGCATGTTCTCCCAGAGACCCAAGATTCTCCCTTCAACGAATCTTTGCTCAGAGACCATGTTCTCATTTACTTAATATCTGCTGTCACTCCTTCCCCTCCACCAATGTAAATGCTAAGATGGTGGGAATTCTTACATATTCCAAACCTCTGGTGTAGTGCCTGACACATAGCATATCAGTGATCCATAAATAGCAGTGGATGGACGAAAGAAATACAGGAAACATCTTTTGGGTGAATGAAGGAAATATAGGAAGCTCTGTAGCCTCCTGTTTTTACTTTGTGTTTCTTTTTCTTTTGTAAATGCTTATGGGGAAAATAATTTTAACAGACGAGTAAAATTAGAAGGCAAGGCTCTGTAAATCTATTCATGTTTCTTGATCTAAATGATTTTTTTTTTGCTTTTACTTACAATTCTCACTGGTATTGTGACACAACAGGTATGAGGATCTCATAAGTAATGCTATAGTCACTGTAAAGCACCTACTTTAGTGAGGGAATCACCCTTAAAAAGTGATTTTTTTCTGAAGATATGGGTAAACAATGCAATTTAACAGCCTTTGAATGTGGAATACACACACACACACACATACACACACACACACTCAGTGGCTAGATTATTATGACCATCCCATCAGTACTTCATTGGGCCACCTTTTGCCTTCAGTACTGTGGTGATTCTTCTTGGCATTGGCTCCACGAGATGTTGAAAGGTGATGCAAGGAATCTGACACCGTGCCTGATGAATAGCACTGTCCAGTTCTGTGAGATTTGATGGTTGTGGAACCAGCTGCCTGATGGCTCTTTTAACTTTGTCCCACAAATGCTCAATTGGATTGAGATCTGGTGATTGTGGGGGCCACCTAAGCAAGGTAAAGTCTCCCTCATGTTCTTGAAGCAACTCCTGCAAAATATGAGCACTATGGCATGGTGCATTGTCTTGTTGGAAGAAGCCATCTCCCTTGGGATACACCATCAACATGAAAGGATGAACTTGATCAGCAATGATACTTAGGTATGTTGTGTTATTCAGACATTGTTCCACACGAATTAAAGGGCCCAAATCATGCCAGGAAAACATGTCCCAGACCATAACACTGCCCCCACCAGCTTGAAGGGTTGTTTGTACTCATGCATGTGGGGTACATGCTTTCATGCTGTTTCCGCAAAATTCTCACTCTGCTATCTGCATGATGCAACTGGAAACGTGATTCATCGGACCACATGACTTTTTTCCAATGCTTGACTGTCCAATCCTTGTGTTCCTGTGCGAATTGGAGTTGTTTTATCTTGGTAATTGCAAACAGTAAAGGTGTTTGAACAGGACTTCGGCTTCCATATCCCATACGGTGCAGTGTATGGCTAATTTGCCTACAAATGTCAAATGGTCACAGTACTCTGGCCATTCAGTGTATATATACACACTCACATACACATCACGTTCAAAGGCTGTTAAAACGCATTGTTTACCCATATCTTCAGAAAAAAATCATTTCTACTATCATGGCAAACAACCTGCTTCCCTATTTATAATGGTCTGGCCCTCTAGCAACTTCAGCGGGAAATTATAGCGAATTTGTCTACAAATGTCAGGTGGTCATAATAATCTGGCCACTCAGTGTATATGCTAACATTGCCTTTAGTTTTACATGCTTTCTTATTTTTCCAAGTGAAAAAACTGGGGAGTGATTTTTAAAAGGGTTTAGAGACTAGTGGATAGAATAAGAGAAATGGACTTTAAAAGTTTCGTAAAAAATACTATAGCAATAGACATTGTGAAGCAATTTATGAGGTATTGAAGGAGAATATGTGACTAAGATTGACACTAGTCTGGTATGTTTACAGTTGAGACTCTTGTGAATACAAGAATAGACTTTGATAACCTTATAGATGTGATATGTCTATAAAATAAAAACACATCTTATATTTGTGTATTAAGATTTACAAACTATTGTTCTGAGAACCTTGTGTAGGTAATTCTATAAACTAGTTCATTAGTTTTGTTGGATATGCATGTAAAAATGTTAAATCTGGAGGTTTTATTAATATACTAGAGGCCCAATGAATGAAAATTCGTCCAAGAGTAGGCCTTCTTTCCACTGGCTGCCGGCACTGGCTTCCCACTGGCACCAACTTCCCTCCGGTATCTGGGACCTGGGCTGCTGGCACCATTTTCCCTCCAGCACTCGGGACCTGGGCTGCTTCCCTCTTCCAGCTTGCCTGCAGGCACCTGGGACCCGGGCTGGTTTCCCTCTGGGCCCCAGCCTTGTCAGGAAGGACTTCTGGAAGAAGTCTGGTCTAATTAGCATATTACTCTTTTATTATAGAAGATAAAATATCTTAGACAAGTCAACTACCGTATTTTCCGATGTATTAGATGACTGGGCATATAAGACAACCCCCAACTTTTGAGAAGATTTTCCTGGGTTAAAAAGTCGTCTTATATGCTGGAAAATACGGTAATAATTTGTTGCCTGTATTTTGTCACAAGAGGTTTGCTATTTTCGATATTATTATCACTACTCTAGTAGGACTGAAGTGCTTGCGGAAATCTTAACACTCTTAGAGATTAATTTAAAAACTTGAGGCATAAATTTTGTCACTTAGTGACTTTTAAACAAAATTAGTCTTTCCCATAACATATTTATTTTTAAATATATTTTGAGTAATTTCCCCATGTCTTACATGTTAATAAGGCCTGAACAGAGAATAGTCAGTAAATATTTGTGGGAATTGGCATTACATGTGAATTTTCATGTAATATATATTTTTTATTGCTTAAAATATTACAAAGAGTAGTACATATGTCTCCTTTTTCCCGCCTTGACCTTCCCCCGGCCTCCCCTACCCCCCAGTGTCTTGTGTCCATTGGTTATGCTTATATGCATGCATAAAAGTCCTTTGGTTGATCTCTTACCCCTCCCCCCAAATCATGTAATATTTTTGAGAACATTTTTAGCTATAATTTCCTTTTTGCTATTTTTTTATGGAATATTTTCATTTCTATTTAATAGCTAACCCACTCTTGGAAGCTTTTGGAAATGCAAAGACTGTTCGCAACAATAATAGCAGTCGATTTGGAAAATTTGTAGAAATACATTTCAATGAAAAGGTGAGAGTGAATTTGAAGATGATATGTTTGGGAGTGTTTTTGAAGAATATGAGGGTCTTAATGGAATTGGTACTGTACTTGAACTTGTGATAAATTTGTCTTAGTGTCTCTCTGTTACTTGAAATTCATGGGATAATACATATGTTCACATTATGACCTCTATAAACACTTGAAGCTTACATTTAGTTATCTGTTTTTTCCTCTTTATTTGATAAAAATTACAACCTTTTTGATAGACAAATGTTTATTAGAAAAGATACTTTAATACTTATCGGTGATACTCTAACGTTTATTGGTTATACTTTAAGACTTGACATGCAAAAATATGTTTTTTCTCTGTTTTGTTTTTTAGAGTTCAGTTGTTGGAGGATTTGTTTCCCATTATCTTCTAGAGAAATCTAGGATCTGTGTTCAAGGCAAAGAGGAGAGGAATTATCATATCTTTTACAGGTTGTGTGCTGGTGCTTCTGAAGATATTAGGGAAAAACTTCATTTGAGCTCCCCAGATAATTTTCGGGTAAGTTGGATAAAAAAAATTTCATGCAAGACTTGCCAATTGAATTATCTTTGACTATAAAACTTATTTTAGTGGATTTTGATAGTTTTGTGTAACATACATTAAATTTTGATAGCTTTATGTAACATGACATAATTTCTGTATTACATAGATTTCTATTGAGACTTACTGCTGCTTTTAAATGTAACACCATATGAGGAATTATATAATGGATAGGTAAAAGGGTAGATGTTAATAACCTTAACAGTGTAAGCTCAGTAAGAAATTTGTACTAGTTCTATAATGTTGGCTTTAAAGTTGCCTTTTACTTTTTGTAAAAAAAAAAAAGCTTGACCACTGAATTAATATTAATAAGGGCTCATGATTTTATCTTTCTTAATTCAGATCAACAACAAATATTTTTGCTTGTGCCAGGGTTATAAAGATAAATGAAACAATTCCTGCTTCTGAGCAACCTAGGTCTGGACAGACACACACACACACTGACTGATGTGTTGAAATGATAAATAGATGTGCATAGGATGCTGGGGATTTTGGAAAAGCTTACTGGAACAACTGAATCCTGCATGATTTTCGAGTGTTGGCTAGAGAAGGAAAGATGCAAAGATTATTCCTGGTAGATGCAAAAAGATGAACAGAGAAAGGCAAGAAACAGTAAGGCAGGAAATGGTAGGAGGTGATGCTTGTGAGTTTGAACTTTTGTAGTTAATAAGGAGCTATTTACGGGCTTTAAGTGGAAAATTGGATATCAGATCTATACTTTCCTCTGGCTTTAATATGGAGATGGCTTTAAGGGAGTAGAGGATGAGATGGATTGAAATAACAGCCAAGGATAAATTGTTTGGGAATCTGTGGCTACAGGTTGAAGTAAGAATTGTTTGGTGTCTGAATTTGTTTTTTGGATGGCAGGGTTACAGAGTGGTGGATGTACAAATGTTAAGAGGTAATATTGATAGGACTTGGAGACTGATTATGGTAGAGAGTAAAAAGAGTCTGGGATAATTTCCCAAAATTGATTAGGAAAACTGAGTGGATTTAAATACCATATTGGGGCCAGATGAAAAATTTAGCATAGAGGATGAGTTCCATTTGGAACCTATGGATCATCTGAGCAGAGATGTTCAGAAGATCAGTGTCAGTGCTGGAGTGACAGGTTTGGCAGATGGTACTCTGGTAGAAGTTAGAACCATGATAGTGAATAGATGAGATTGTCCAGAGCGATTGTATAATGTAGAAAAGAGGAGGATGAGCGATAAAGAGTTGCCCAAAAAAGGAAGCTCAAGTAGAGTTGTGAGGGAAGTACAGGGAAAATCACGAGTGCCAGGAATCACAAGCCAATTGAGTTTCAAGAAGTGGAGACTAGGGATGGCTGGCATAATTTACAAATTCTCAGCTAGAAAATAGTGTCCCTATACCTGGAGTATATCATGCTGAGTGAAAGAAGTCAGTCAGAAAAATATAAATATCACATGATCTCACTCATATGTGGGATCTAAGTAACAAAATAAACTGATGTACAGACTGGATCCAGAGACATGGAAGCATGGAAAGAGTGCAGAATCTCAGAGGAAAGGTGGGGGAGGATGGGTGGATGGGAGATAATTAATCAAAGATCTTGTATGCATATATACATAACCCATGGACACAGACAGTAGGGTGGTGAAGGCCGGGGGTGGGTGGGCAAGGGTGGGCTGGAGGGGGTCAAAGCGGGACATGTGTAATACTTTCAACAATAAAGAATTCTTTAAAAAAAAAACACAAGAAGAAAATAGTGTCCTTGTGAGAGATATAGGAGTCTTGAGATGGGGGTTAGAAATGTAGTGTGTATAAAATTTTCCATATGTAGTCAGAATGGCTATCATCAACAAATCATCAAACGACAAGTGCTAGAGAAGATGCGGAGAAAAAGGAACTCTCCTGCACTGCTGGTGGGAATGCAGACTGGTGCAGCCACTATGGAGAACAGTATGGAGTTTCCTCAGAAAATTAAAAATGGAACTCCCATTTGACCCTGTGATCTCACTTCTGGGACTATATCCCAAGAAACTAGAAACACCAATCAGAAAGGATATATGCACCCCTATGTTCATAGCAGCACAATTTACCATAGCTAAGATTTGGAAACAGCCTAAGTGCCCATCAGCAGATGAATGGATTAGAAAGCTGTGGTACATCTAGAATGGAATACTATGCTGCTGCAAAAAAGAAGGAATTCTTATCATTTGCAGCAGCATGGATGGAACTGGAGAGCATTATGCTAAGTGAAATAAGCCAGTCAATGAAAGAAAAATGCCACATGATCTCACTTATTTATGGATAATAAAGACCATTATAAATTGATGAACATAAACAGATACAGAGGCAGAACAGCATTGAACAGACTGTCAAACTACAGCTGGAAGGCTCGCGAGGGTTGGGGGGCAGTTAAGAGATCAACTGAAGGACTTATATGCTTGCATATAAGCATAATCAATGGACACAAGACACTGAGGGGTAGAGAAGGAGGGGGGAAGATCAAGGGGAATAATGGAGACTTATTTAACACTCTTTATAATACTTTAAGCAATAAAACAAAATTAAAAAGATTTTCACACACACACACACACACACACACACACACACACACACACTCACACACACTCTAGAGGCCCGGTGCACGAAATTCATGAACTGAGGTGGGGTGGGGGGAATCCTCAACCTGGCATGTTCTCTTTCATGAGGAGTAGGCCTATGCTGGCAGGCAGACATCCCTCTTGCAGTCCAGGACCCCTCGCTCCTTACCACCTGCCTGCTTGCTGCTCCTTATCGTTCAGCTTGCTGCTCCTTAGTACTGCCGCAGAGGCAGAAGAGGCTCCCGCCACCACCGCTGCACTCACCAGTGGTGACTTTGCTTCCAGTTGAGCAGTGCTCCCCCGGTGGGAGCACACTGACTACCAGGGGGCAGCTCCTGTGTTGAACATCTGCCCCTGGTGGTCAGTGCACATCATAGCAATTGGTCATTCCGCTGTAACGGTCACTTAGGCTTTTATTATATAGACTAGAGGCCCGGGGCACAAAAATTTGTCCACTTGAAGGGTCCCTCAGCCCAGCCTGTGCCCTTTCACAGTCTGTGATCCCTCGGGGTATTTCCACCTGCTGGCTTAGGCCCACTCCCTGGGGTATTGGCTGTAAGCAGACAGTCAGACATCCCTCTGGCAGCCTGGGAGCCCTCAGGGGATGCCCACTTGCCAGAGCAGAGCAGGCCTAAGCTTCAGTTGGACATCCTTAGCACTGATGCAGGAGGCAGGAGAGGCTCTCACTACCACTGTTGTACTGGCAGCCATCAGCCTGGCTTGTGGCTGAGCAGAGCTCCCCCTGTGGGAGTGCATTGACCACGAGGGGCAGCTCCTGCATTGAGCGTCTGCCCCCTGGTGGTCAGTGTGTGCCATAGGACCAGTCACTCTCAGTAGTTCTGCAGTTAGGGTCAATTTGCATATTACCCTTTTATTATATAGGATAGAAGCCTGGTGCATGGGTGGAGGCCAGGTGGTTTGCCATGAACGATGTCCTGGATCAGATGGGGGTCCCACTGGGGTGCCTGGCCAGCCTGGGTGAGTGGCTGAGGGCCGTTTCAGGCTGCCCACAGCCCCTTCAGGGTTTGAGACTCTACTGGGGTGCCTGGCTAGCCTGGGTGAGGGGCTGAGGGCGGTTTTCAGGGTGCCCACAGCCCCTTCAGGGTTCGGGTCCCTACTGTGGTTCCTGGCCAGCCTGGGTGAGGGGCTGCTGGCTGTTTGCAGGGAGGCTGGCTGGAAACTGTCATCTGGGATTTATTTAACTTCTAAAGCTGAAACTTTGTTGCTTTAACCGGAGCCCAGGTCGGGTTGCCCCTGACAACCCAGGCTCCTGGAGCTTCCTTGAGCCCAAGGCTGGAAGCAGGTCTCTGGGGTTTATTTATCTTCTATAATTGAAACTTTGTTGCAGAAACTCTGTTGCCACAGCTGGCCTAGGCAGACAGGAACCTTAGCTTCCTGCATCACCAGGGCAAGCCTCCTGTTTGTTCCAGCTCCGTGGCTGTTGGCTGCCATCTTGGCTGGGTTAATTTGCATACAGTTGCTCTGATTGGCTGGTGGGTGCAGCTTGCCTGGTGGGTGTGGCTTAGGTGTCTTGGAGTTATGTATAATTTGCATATTACTCTTTTATTAGATTAGATTTTTTAATGTGGTTGTGGGAGGCTGCGCATTTAGGTATATATCTTATGCCGCCATCTTGGTTATCTCAATTAGTTTCTTTTAATGTGTACTTGGAAATTTAAAAAAATTAATTGTTTCAAATTGCTTTACAAATGTTCAGCCTTCTTTAGAACTCATCAAATTCATTGGAATTTGCAATTAGTTGGCCACATTATCTTCATGAAAGTGGAAGAGGCATGTCTGTACAATGATTTTTAGAAAAGGAATATAAATTACCGTGAATCATATGAAATGTAATAATTATGATGTGGCTCTGTCCTCAGCGAGTTAATGATAAAGTGATGTGACTACTCTTGTCTTAATCTAGTGTTTCTGCTTGGAGCTTAGAGTACAGTTTGTGTGGGTCTCAGAATGCACAATGGTAGGCATCCTAACAGGGCAGCTACTGAAATCCTTTACCAGGTCAGAGTTTCCTGCTCTGTAGTGTGACTTGGGAGGCATGATTTCCTTTTACAAGAGAGTCCTTTGGTGTTAGGAGACTAGAGGAACAGCACTGCCTTTCACCCAAACACATCTGCTGTCTGAGATATTGCTCTCACACATGCATACACACACCTCTCTATTCCTGCCCCCGAATAACTATGCCTTGCAGTAGTTTGAAAGTGTGTTGATAATGTCATCAGGGTTTTCTGTGGTTTACAGCAATTATAGATAATGTGGTAAAGATAAAGGAGAACCCTACAGTAGGGTGAACACTTCCATAAAATACACACATATTTTGTAAAATAAAGGTTTAAATGCTTGTATTATTCAAAATTTGAAAATATTTTTGTATATGTTTTGTGGAAGCATATTTTATATCCATGCAGAGATCCTTAAACATAAATGAAGCTTTGATAGAATGAGGATAGGTGGCAAGAATAGTTACAACTTTATATTTACAGAAAAGTTGGAAGACACAAGTATATTTCCTAGGTTGTAATATTAAGTTCATCTGCCCAATAGCCAAGTAATTGATAAAAACAATTAGGGTGGGGGGGGATAAACCCTTGCTACCAAAGAAAACATTTGTTTGGCCTCTGTATGTTTAAGCTACTGTTATCTTACTAAATATTAGAACTCTTTTTTGAAATTGTTAATTGAAAAATACTTACCAGTATTATTCCCCCTCCCTTCTCTTTTATTTTTTCCCCCAAAGTTTCTACAGTAGAAAGAAAAAATTATTACCAACATTTCCTGGTTTTACCAATTTTAATATTTCATTATAATGGAGGGGGAAGATAGATGGATGCACTGATCATGGAAAATATTAATTTATTTCAAAATTTACAGTAATTTTCCCCCTTGGTATCTATATAATGTGATATTTTAAATCTTCGAATACATGCCATGATGCGTGGAATCATAGTGACCTGATTTAAAAGGGGCTGAGATGTTTTTTAAAAATTTGCCATCTTGCTCTTTGTGCATTTCCTTCCTGCCTCCTCCCCTACTCCCTAAAGGTGGGTAAGAGGTTCTCTTTGAGACCAATATCGTATTATTTTCTTCCAACTACTTGCCTTGTTTTATGTTTTGAAAGCACGTAGCTTTTTAAAGGCTTCTGGGCAACAAAGAAAATCCTTGAAATAAAAGCTGAAACTGTTATTTGAATATGAAGGTTCTTATAGCAAGTATTGTAATTTATGTATAGTCAGTGTTAGCTGTCAGTAAATATAAAAGGCATGTTTTAAAGAACTGGTTCTAAAAATAAAAAATTAAGAAATTCAAAGATAATATTTGTTAATTATTTAGGAATTTTAATATTACTTGAAATATTCAACCCCACTGTGTGGGTTTTTATTTGAGACTTTCACACATTTAGTAAGAAGGTGATTTTCATTATCTGTAGTAGGTATGAAGGTATTTGACACTGTGAATATTTTAAATTGCTGCCCTTTAAATTTAGAAAAGCTTTATGGTATTGATTTTTATGTTAATCGTAAAATGTAATGTCTGTGAGGAATTGGGATTTTCAACATCCCTGGTTTGATTAGTAGGAGTAAAATGCTTATATAGAAGTACTGATTTTCATTGAGAAGTTATATTTAGAAGTTTATGGTTACCGCTACTTGGTAAGTTGTGTTGTCTCCTGAACTATTTTCCTGAGGGTCATGTTTGTTAATTATATTTTACATTTCTTTGTTATAGTATTTAAACCGAGGCTGCACTAGATACTTTGCTAACAAGGAAACTGACAAACAAATTTTGCAGAACCGAAAAAGTCCTGAGGTATAGTAGACTATTTTTTTAAATTAAAATCTTTAATACCCAAAAAATTGTGCTAAAAGTTATCTTTTTTATTTTGGAGCCCAAATAAGATTTCTTGCTTTCAGGCTTGTACTTTTGAAAACTGAATACTCACCCAAGCCTCTCGAGAGTGTATGTAATCCTTGATGCCTATGCTGGTACCTACAGAGCTTCAGGTTTTGGCTCTTAACACTCCTCTCCTCTTGTTCTTTTTTGCGGCAAGAGGGTGTTGAATTGCCTAAGAATTATCCTTTGCTAATATTTTTGAAACTTGATGTCATATTACCCACTTGAGATTAAGTATAAAATATGTCTTTTATAATTGCCTACTTCAAGGCAGAAATAAGCTTTGTGGTAGACATTATTGTGAATTAATGCTTATATATTGTATTTCTCTTTAAAACATATTTCTGTAATATATTGTAACAGATTTTGTATGTAGGGTTTACTTAATTATTACATTTCTAAAAGTAATTATTTATAATTATACCATTAAGTATTATATAAAGCACATTAAAACCTTAATCTAAAAATTTACTATAACACAAATTTTAATATGCATTGTATAAGTAATAAGTGGTATTAAGCTGTATCTACTCAAGGAGTTTAAATTGTAAAATACAAAGTTAGGATTAATTATAGGAACTAGTCATATTGTCTTTATTAATTTTATTAAAATATTTATATTGAGTACTTAATTGAACACATTTTTATTGTACTCAGTTTTTAATGCTTCTGCATATGAGAGTCAGATGCTTTTGTCTCATTTCAAAATGAGTGAGATGAATTATGTCTTTATTATATTCATGGAAAAGAACAGAAAGCAATGAAAATTCCCATTATTTTGAATTCTAAGCAGTTAATTTTAAAAAATATATATTTTATTGAATTTTTACAGAGAGGAAGTGAGAGGGATAGAGAGTTAGAAACATCAATGAGAGAGAAACATCGATCAGCTGCCTCCTGCACATCCTTCACTGGGGACGTGCCCGTAACCAAGGTATATGCCCCTGACCGGAATCGAACCCGGACCCTTCAGTTCGCAGGCCGATGCTCTGTCCACTGAGCCACACCGGTCAGGGCAAGCAGTTAATTTTTAAGTTGACATTTTAGCTATCATTTTAGAGCCAGATGTCTGAACTATAAGTTAGAAACTTTAGTTTGTTACATCCATGATTGGAACTTTAAGAAGTAATATTAATGTTTATTATAATATCTTACTTTGTCACGATAACCTAAATTTTTATAAGGCATCATCAAACTATAGAAATTATATTCTTTCCACTAAGATAATGGAGATATTTCCTTTAGCATGGAATAATCTGAGTAGACAGGAAAGCAAATTGGATTTTACTCTTTATTTAAAGAGTAACATGGTACTCTCCTATGAAGAAAATGTACTCTTTCTGATTCTAGTGTCAGCAAACTTTGTTAGGAATCTTATTTATATTATTAAGTTTATATATAGAGATATATAAGTGAACAATGAATTAATATGTTTAAATTACTTTTTATGTCTTCTTTATCAGGAGGATGAGGTGATCATTTTGACTAATTAGAATCCTTTGCCTAGCTCCATTTGAGTGTCTTTAAGCTGTGTGTAATTTTTAGGAGAATGCAGTATTTTTAGTCTTCCATAATTGCAATGTATTTGTTAACATTTGGTTAAAAACAGTTCTTACATGATGTAACCATTCAATTGCAAGACTAAAAATTCTGCTTGATGTATGTTTTCTGTTAACTTTGGCTGCACGCGATTGTTTCCTTTACTGCTTTTAAAAATAAGATAAAATTTCTTTATCTAGACATTTTCCAGAAGTTTCACACAAACATAATTAAACATTTTAAAGAATTTTATGGAAGGCAGTCAACGTTAGCTGAGAAGCAGTGGGCAACCAGAGGAGAAGAAACATCTTCTAGAGGCGTCTTCAATGGCCAATTAATTCTCCTGCTGTTACCTAATGTTTAATTTTACTTATTCGTTCTCAAGTTCTGGAAAATTTCTAGACCAATCTTTCTATGTCCAGTAACTCTTATTTTTCTCCTTTTAGTTTTTGCAGGCCTGATTTTTCCTTCCTTTTCCTGAGTTTGTTATAAGTTCTAACAAATGAATACTTTGGATGCATGTTGTTATTTTTTAGGAGAGAAATAAAATTTTCTCTTCATTTTTTTCTGAAATGTTTTGAGTCATTGCATAAATTCTTAGAGTAAGCATAATGCTTACTAATACATTTACCTCATTTATATTTATGCAGAAAGGTTTAAAAAGTAATTCTCAGGCCATGAAAACTTATTAGCCTGTCCACTATTTACTACTGTTGACTATTAGTGCAGTTGATGGCAGTTAACCTAAAGGGGTATAATGCTAAGTGTCAGATTAAAACTTTTTTTTACAATTTTTTTTGCCTTAGTTCATTTTGACCTATGGTTCCTGTTGATTCATTTCAACCACTAATATTCCATTCTTTTTTGCTCAATTTTTATTTTTATCTAATACGCTAGCATTATATGCTTTAGAGTTAATATTGTAATTAAATTGGAAAACATCTTATTCCATTTTTGACTGAAATTTTTATTGAGATAATTATAGATTCATATGCAGTTGAAAGAATTATACAGAGAAATTCTGTGTACACTTTGCCTGGCCATTCAGTTTTTGAATGTTAGAATATTAAAGTTTTTCCATCAGCATATTTTATTTTTGCATGTTATATAGTGCAGCAGTAGAATTCGTGTAGTGTTTTTTAGTATACTTAAATAATGTAAAATGCAGTTAATTGATGTCTTCTTATTTTATAGTATCTTAAGGCAGGTTCCTTGAAAGATCCTTTGTTAGATGACCATGGCGATTTTATTAGAATGTGCACAGCCATGAAGAAGATTGGTTTGGATGATGAAGAAAAGCTTGATCTGTTCCGGGTAGTAGCTGGTGTCCTGCACCTTGGAAATATTGATTTTGAGGAAGCCGGAAGCACTTCAGGTATCTTTGTGGTTTTTTGTTTCCTTTTGTTTTAAACAGTAAAACTAAAGGTTCTGTCATTTCTTTGTCATGCGTAAATTGAACCTGTGTGCAGGTTTGTTAATACCCTGAAATTTCTAGAATTTACTGTTGTATGGTCAGTCATGTAAATGAAGGATGCTGCATTGTTAGTCACTATTAGTTCTGATGAGGAATACACTCACTTTATGAAGGACAAATAACTGCCAGGGTCATATTTAGTGACATCTTCAACTGATATTATACTTTCCCAATATATGAACAGAATAATTCTCTACCATCTGTTAAGGTATTTTGACATTTTTAAAGGTTCATTGATTTAAATTTGGATCAGTTAATTAGGGCAATTGAATACATAAAAGCCCAATTACTTTATTACTGGAAAATTAAGATAGGTTGAATTTTGTGCAAATTGAAAAGAGCATTTAAGTGCATGCATGATAGTAACTTTTCAACTCTCTTGGTATATAGCTTTACATAAAGAGTAATAATTTTTATACACTCTTAAATTTGTTCTGTGAATACAGGGGTTGGGGAACTGTGGCCCACGGATGAAACTGAGCAGCAGCTTGTTTTAGTAAATACAATGTTAGAACACAGCCACATCCATTTCACTTATGCCTTGTTCCAGTTTTGTGCTACAGTGGCAGAGTGGTTGTGACGGAGAAACTGTTGGCAACAAAGCCTAAAATCTGACATTAGAAAAAAGGCAGTTGACGCCTACATAAACACATTATTTAAAAATCTTATAGTGAGTTGAAAATATTGAAAGCACCGTTTCATAGAGGAGTCGGTACCGTGGGCTTTGGTGTCAGATCCCGGAACCTCTCTGAGCCTTCTGTTGTTTTTTAAAATAATGAAGTAATTCATAAGAAGTGCTCTTAAAGTATAGAATCTAGCAATAGTGTGCATATAGGGAAGGGGCACAAGAGTGAGGAAAAAGAACACTTAAAAATGTGCCTTCTGTGGGGAAGACTGTATAGACAGTATTTCATCGTAAACATCATAATCATAAACTAAACTTGATAAAGATAATGAGGCAGGAGATATTATCTCCATTTTACACACGTGCAACCTGTGTGAAATGGTTGTTAGTGAAATTGTTGATATGAGAGCCAAGTTCTACCCATATTTAAATAACTCCTTTAATTTTCCCTCTCTGCCCCTAGTCACTGACCGTCTCAAATGTGGTGATCTGTGAAGGAGCAGATTCAAATAGACATTCTTAATGACTTAGAGATTTAATGTCCTGCGATGCTATGAAGTCCGTAACGTCAGACATAGCATAGTGTTTAATAGCATGTGCGCTTGAAGCAGACTGTTCCCCCTGTGTTAACTGCCTGTGTGACCTTGGGCCAGGAACTTCTCCATGTCTCAGTTCCTTACCCGTATACCTGACGACAACAGTCCCTACCTCGTGTTAAAGAGAGGAATAAAGGAGTTAAATGTTTGTAAAATGATGTGTATACTTCTGTCTGGCACATAGTAATCACAGTATAAATATTTTTAATGAATAAGGAAAATAAAAATACAGATTCCTTCCAGTTTAAAATGAGAAGAAAAAAAAGCAAAACCAGGTATGTTTTTAGTGTGCATTAAAATTGTTAGTTTTTTTAAGGAATTTTTAACATTTATTTTGAAAATGTAATTAACGTTAAAACACATTTCGTTTCCTCTATGTCATTGTTATACCAGGGGAGCATGTAGGAGCTGTAAGTAACACAAAACAGTTTAGACCAATGCACACGTTGGAATTGTTTTAGGAGTGATAAGTAGCATTTTCTCACCCCCTGTTATCATCCTGAGGTAGAACATGCAAATGTATGTAGAGGATCATAAAGGGGCATGATCTAGTTAGTTGAAAAGCACTTAAATGGTCAAAAGGCACATAACACACATTTACATTATCTTTAATTTTTCTTCTCAGACTTTTTTCAGTTGAAGGGAAAATGAGCAGAAAGCCAAGAAGATTGGAATGAGGCAGTCAATTAATAGAATTAATAAAAGGGGTTGTATTTATTTGAATAGCTAAGATTTGATTATATTACTCTTCATTCTTCCTATGACCCTTCTTATAGACCTAAATGGTTTCTGTCTAATTAGAACTGATTTTTTTTCCACTAAAGAGCTCAATTTTGGCATTTTCACAATCTGAGAAAGCTGTGGACATTTTTGCAATTATTTTATTAGAAAATGTATTCTCCAGTAGATTTTTAGAAGACAACTGTTACTGTAAAGTATTTTCATGATGGAAATGCAAAAAAAAAAAAAATACCTACATGCTTTTTAAATTCCACATAGCAAAATTATATGTTGTTACAACAATTTTTTTAAATGTTCTTTCGAAGGGAGTAACATGAAAACCTTACATTACTTTACAGTATTTTACCTTTTTAAAACTTTTAAAATAAATATTTTCTTATGTTAGCTTTACATAATTCCTGGAAATATGTAAGAATCTTTGCAAAATAGTAAAAGAGAAGTTTTTAAAGAAATTAATGAATTACTGATAGTCACTTTAGTTCAGTTACATAATTTTAGATAATGCATATATGTGTAGAAACTAAAAATGAGTAGTAAGGTTATTTTATTATTGAGTTAGAGGTTTAATACATTTAAGTATTCTCTCCCCTCTTTTTTTTTAACAGCTTTATTGAAATATAATTCATACCACACAATTTACCCATGCAAAATGTACAATTCAGTGGTTTTTAGTATACTTAGTGTTGTGAAACCATAACCACAATTAGTTTTAGAGCACAGCAAGCACAAAAAAGAAACTCCATACCCTTTAGCAGTGAGCTTCCCCCGCCCCACATTTCCTTACAAATCCCTCAGCTTCAGGCAAGCATTATTCTAATTTGTGTCTCTCTAAATTTGTCTGTTACCACATTTCATACTTACTGAATCGTATTTACTGTGGTCTTTTGTGACTTTATTTTTGTGTCTGTATTTCTTTTTACTGCCGAGTAATATTCCATTGTATGGATATGCCACATTTTGTTTATCCATTCATCATTTGATGAACATTTGGGTTGTTTCCAACTTTGGCTATTATGAATAATGCTGCTATAAACATCTGTGCACAAATTTTTGCATGGACGTGTTTTTATTTCTCTTGGGTATGTGCTTAGGACTGGAATTGTTGAGTCATAGGGTAACCCTGTGATTAACTTTTGGAGGAACTGTCAGACTGTTTTTCACAGTAGTGTACCATTTTACATTCTTATCAACAGTGTAGAGAAGGTTCCTGTTTCTTCACATCCTCACCAACACTGTCTTTGTCTGTCAGAGTGTAGCCTTCATAGTGAGTGTGAAGTGTTTATCTCATTATGGTTTTCGTTTGCATTTTCCTGATGGTTCAAGATGTTGAGCAACTTTTGATGTCTTTATTGGCCATTTTTATACCTTTTTTGGAGAAATGTCTATTCCTATCTTTTGTCCATTTATTAATTGAGTTGTACCTGTTTTATTAAATATATTCTAGATATAAATTTCTTATCAGATATATAACTTGCAAATGTTTTCTCTCTCTTTGGGTTAGCTTTTCAATTCTTGGTAGTGTTTTTTGAAATACAAACATTATTTTTTAGATGAAGTTCAATTTATTTTTCTTTTGTTGCTTGTGCTTTTGTTGTCATATCTAAAACACCATTACCTACTACAATGTCATGAAGATTTTTTAAATTAATTAATTAATTTTTTAATTTTTTAATTTAATTACATAAAGTATTACAAAGATTAGTACAAATATCTCTTTTTTCCCCTGCCCTTCCTCCAGCCTCCCCTTCCCCGCAGTGGTCTGTGTCCTTTGGTTATGCTTAAATGCATGCATAACAGTCCTTTGGTTGATCTATTACCGCCCCCCCATCCCCCCTCTGTCCTTGTTGCTTTAATTTGACAGATTGTTTGATGCTGTAGATTTTTATTTGTATATTTTTCTAAGAGTTTAATCGTTTTAGGTTACATTTAGGTCTTTGACTCATTTTGAGTTATTTTTGTGTATGGTGTGAAGTAGGTATCCATCTTCATTCTTTTGCATATGAATATCCAGTTTTTCTAGGGCCATTTGTTGAAAAAACTGTTATTTCTCCAATGAATTGTCTTGACCACCCCTTACTCATATAAGATCTCATGGTCTGTTGTTCCTGAGACCTGTCTATTTAATAGTTTACTAACATGTTAGGATAAAATTCTCATTATGATTCTTATATTCATTTTCCAATAAGTGTTGAAATAAAAAATTTAGAAACATAATTAAACCTTAAAAATTGATAAAATATTTATTAATAAATAATAATAAAGATAATAACAGTTAACCTTTACATAGTGATTTCTGTGTGCTAGGCACTGTTCTAACTCTATATGCAACTTTATTAATCTTTTCATATAGAACTTTATTAGGTAAGTACAATTATTATCCTTATTATATGGATGAGGGGACTGAGCACAGAGAATAAGAAACTTTTTCAGGGTCACACAGCTGGTAAGTTTTAGGGCCATATCAACCCAGAATCTAAAGCATTATACTGTCTTCCTATATCACACTTTTTAAAACAGCCTCCACAAATAGAGTGTGTAGCTATAGTGTTCAGGGTATAGCAGTTGTCTCTTCGCTCTCTTCTGTCCCCAGGCAATATGAGCTCACAGATGCAAACACATACATACACTGATGTACTAAAGTGCTTTACAACATTTGCCACTAAAATTACTCCTTGGAGTTTTCTAGAGTCATATGCATTTTAATGATAAGGTACTATATTTCTCCAGAGATTTAATATATTAACAAGGATTGAAAGTGAGCCTTGTCTATTCCATAGTTTTATATAACTGAAGCATACTTCTAAAAAATGGCTCTTGATATATGATTTATATAATGTTTATTAATTTCAAATTAAAATATATTTTTATTAGGAGGTTGTAATCTGAAGAATAAATCGACTCAGTCTTTGGAATATTGTGCTGAATTACTGGGTTTGGATCAAGATGATCTTCGCGTAAGTTTAACTACAAGAGTCATGCTAACAACAGCAGGGGGCACCAAAGGAACAGTTATAAAGTAAGTTCCTTAATTCATTGTTCTGTAAAAATCCTTCTGTGGGGTTTGTCAGGGGAAAAACTTTTTGAGAACACTGGGGTTTAAAGTTCATCTTTATTTATGATTCACTGCTTTCATTATAATGTTCTAAAACATATCCATAATAGATCAAAATTCTGTGCATTTCACCAGAGTAATCCATCATAAAAATTAACCCTGACTTTCATAACTCTTAAAGATGTTCCTATGGCATGGCACAACTTGGGAATTTATAAGGTGGGAGAGAGGTTTACTTTGTATAGCTATGAAAATACAGGATGGGGCTATAGTAGGTTTACAGTTGTGAGTACACGGCACAGAGCTTAATCTTGTATTATTAGTTATTGTATTATTTTTCATACGAACAACTATTAACCTACTCTGGCCCTACCCTATATGAGCTGATGAAGTTAATAAATATATTTTAGGTAACAGGTCATTAAGATTTTTTTTGAAAACTATATATTTTGAGATATAATTTACTCTTTTGAAGTGTGAAATGTAATGATTTTTAGTATATTAACAAGGTTGTGAAATCATCAGCTTTATTTAGTTTCATAAGGCAGCTGATCATTTTATTTTAAAAGTGATTTTCCTTGCAAATGGCATATACTAAAATTTCTGTTACGTAGAACTTGCTTTAGTAAAACTCTTACTTGACAAATGGAATTCCCCCTTACATTTAGGATTCTTCATTTAGAGGAAATTACAAATGATAGGAAAATAAGAGACTAGTCACGACTTCTAAAATCAGTAACCAATAACTTCTCATTTATATTTGGGCCTATGTACACTTTGGCTCCATGTCCTGTATTTTAAGTATTTTTGTTTTCAGTACTATAAAATAAAATGAATTATTCAGTAATTATTCTGAAGCACTATAGGTCTTTATTTGTGGGGTTATAATCAGATCCTCTGTCCCTTCCTGTATAAGGCAGGCAGTTCTAGCAACATACTTCAGAAAAATTTTCAACAAATTAAAGTCAAAAGGACTAAAACAATCTTTTATAATAGCCATTCTGAAAATTACACTTTTGGAAATAGTAGCAAGGTGTGCTTCTTTATTCAGCCTTTTTCGTTGTTAACCTAATTCCAAATTATTCTTGCTCTAAAGAAAACCTCAACAAGGAGGATGTATAGTAGTGCCTTCGAGGTGCTTGGTTCCTGAGAGATATTTCTGAGGCCCAAGGGAAGGCTGGTAAAGGGACTTGCAGGTGGTTCTCAGGTGTCATTTCTTCCACTTCCCCCCTTTTTTCTGGAGCAGTTCTTCTTACGAGTTTTATGTATCGAATGTTCATATAATATATTCACTTTACAAAAGGGTTTCATTGTAGGAAGCATACGTTTGAAAACCACTGTTTAGGAGGGATTCAGTTGTCACTCATACCCGAATGACTCTTAAGGTTACTTCCTGATTTGACATTTTTTTCTGGTGCTCCATGGTCCCCACACTTACTTTTAGGACAGCAGTGAGCATGGCATTTGAAATTTCTCTTTTATGGCTGGCTGTCTTCAGCAGACTATCATTTTCTTGAGGACAAGGCTGTGTCTGTATCTGCAACATCTAACTAATGTTGTTATACCATGTAGTTCTTTATATTAAATTGTAGAGTTGGACATTTCAGATTTTAAGATGTAAACATTTTTTCCTAAGCAATGTTAAACAGGTTACTGAACTTTTAACTTTATCCCATAATGCTAAGTGAAATAAGCCAGTCAATGAAAGAAAAATACCACATACCTCACTCATCTATGGATAATAATAACCATTATAAACTGGTGAACAAAAACAGATTCAGAGGCAGAACAGCATCAAACAATCTGTCAAATTAAAGCAACAAGGACAAAGGGGGGATTGGGGGGGGGTAATAGATCAACCAAAGGACTTTTATGCATGCATTTAAGCATAACCAATGGACACAAATCCCTGGGGGGTAGGGGAGCCTGGGGGAAGGGCAGGGGAAAAAAAGAGATATTTGTACTAATCTTTGTAATACTTTATGTAATTAAAAAATAAATAAATAAATAATTTAAAAAACTTTATCCCAAATTAAACACAATTTTTTTTGCATTTA
The DNA here is from genome assembly GCA_004026665.1 of Murina feae. Classification (NCBI taxonomy): domain Eukaryota; kingdom Metazoa; phylum Chordata; class Mammalia; order Chiroptera; family Vespertilionidae; genus Murina; species Murina feae. The sequence goes on from PVJC01000718.1 coordinate 102,496, forward strand.
AGGAAAGTCAAAGGAAGATGATTCCTCTGAATAATTTTTTATATATTCTGCATGTACAGTGAAGTATAAATTAAGGTTAAAAAGAATTTTGAGCCTGAAGTTCCTTTACTTGATAGTGGATTAAAAAAAAAAATCTGATTGTAGATAATTCCTATAGTTCTTCTCTATACTTAGCCCCGTTTGTCTGTGTATATCCCCAAATGACGTTTTGTAACTTTATTAATTTGTTCTTCACAATTAGTAGGTTTAGATATACTTTGATCTCGGGTGCTATGAAGAATTCTCACTGATGCAGTCTTCTTTCATAGGGTCCCCCTGAAAGTGGAACAAGCAAACAACGCCCGTGACGCCTTGGCAAAGACTGTCTACAGCCATCTTTTTGATCACGTGGTAAACAGAGTAAATCAGTGTTTCCCTTTTGAAACATCATCCTATTTTATTGGAGTCCTAGATATTGCTGGCTTTGGTAAGTATAGTTTCATTTATGAGCTTGTAGTTAGCTGTTTGATTTTTTAAATTTTTTTCACACGTATTTAAAGTTTAAAAAGTGATTTTCCCCCGTGGCATCTCCTACCCTTCCTCTGTGTCACCTGCTTCTGCCCTTTCTGCTACCGTCCTGCCCTCTCTCAATACCTTTTGCTTAACAAATTTTCAGTTGTATGTCCTCACCTACATTTCATTTCATAATATTTAAGTAGTAAGCTGGTACTTAAAAAAATAAAAAGGAAAGACTCATTGGTTTTGATGAAATTGAAACATGTTGATTGAAACTACTATACAGTAAGTCTTCATTTAACATCATCAATAGGTTTTTGGAAACTGACTTGAAGCTACAAGATGTATAATGAGACCAATTTTACCATAGGCTGATTGATATAAATAAGAGTTAAGTTCCTAAGCATATTTCTGGTAACAAAAACATTACCGAACTTCTAAATAATATCCCAAACACTTCTAATGTTAAACATTGAAATAAATGTATACATTTAAAAAAGATGAATAAAAACAAGTAAGATGATTATTTTCTAAACCACTTAGTCCAGTTCAGGGACACAAGTGGCTAGAGTCTGTCCTGGCAGCTCGAGATATAAGGCGGAAACACTCCTGGACAGGACACCCTTCCATCACTGGGCGCACTCACAACCCTCCCGCCTCGAATCACTCAGCCTGAGACAATTTAGACAGGCCAGTGGCCCTCACGTGCCCAGCTTTGGGATGTAGGAGGAAACCAAAGTACCCAGAGAAAACCCACATGGACATGGGTTAAATGGGCAAACTGCATACAGATATTAGCCCTGGCTGGAAATTAATTTTTTCTCATCAGTGTTATAACAAAATAACGTTATTCAAGGACCTGCTACAGTCAGGAGATAGATGTCTCTGTATTCTTTCATGAATGCTGCTGAGGAAAGGTAAAGTGTTGAGTGCTACTGATAAAGAGAATTAACTCACTAAAACTGTTGATTGCAGTGTAGACCTGGCTGACCTAGCACACAGGCTGACCTAGCACATAGACTGAACTCATTACTATGTGTAAAAATTCATCATTAGTGTTAATTGACAACAGATAGCTACTTCCAATTAGTTGCCCCTAAATGAATAATATATCATCATGATAAATATTTGAGAACAACTGCAGAGCTGTGCATCCAGCAGTGGAATGAGTCACCAACGTCTGAATGCTTTTGTCCTGAATGACTGTGTTGTAAAAATCTCAGAGTAAATCTGACTGTTTTTATATTGTGCTTCATCAAGGTGGGCATTCCTTCTGACTCAGTGTGACTGCAGTTTTCCTCCTTTCAGTTTGTTTACCTTTGCCAAGCGAAGAGCTGAATGTTTACATTTTGAGAAGGGCAGGATTTTGTTATAATGTGATCCTTATTTTAAAATGTATAATCATTACCTTTTACTTACACTGACTTAAGATTTCACAGTCTTCAGACATTTGTTTCCTGGTCTTTTACCAGTTTTAGTGTAGCACAGACAATACACAGAATCATAGCATTTTAGAGCTGCAGGGATCTTAGAGATAATGTAATACAATCCCTTAATTTTAGAAGTGAGTTAGTATCCATAACCTTTTTATAACTGTAGTTTTACAGATTACACAGAAAAAAATCTGAAATACTTTCATTTTAAATCATTTAATTTAGATTGCTTTAATACCTATGCTTAAATTATGTTAAAAGTTATGTTTTATGTCTTTTGCTATGACATCTCATCTGACAAACATCTTTTTCTTAAGCAGGGTATTTTTAATATTTAATTTTAAGGACTAATAAAATTTAAGTCTTGAAACAAGAGCATTTGCAGAGCATAGAAATGTTTTATGTATTTTTAACCTAATCTTAAATTAAGCATTGATAAAAATAAAATTTTATCATAAGATAAACTTATTAATATGAGGTTGATGTGATGATAACTCTTGATTCTGGTTTTATGTTTTCAGAGTACTTTGAACATAACAGCTATGAACAATTTTGCATCAACTATTGCAATGAAAAACTTCAACAATTTTTCAACGAAAGGATTCTGAAAGAGGTAATTACCATTACAGTCTAAATTTGCCAGCTGCATTAGTCTGGCTTAAGTTTCAAGGAACAGAGACATGCTGAAGTTACCCTCTTGATGGGGTATAAAGTAAGGGGGCAGGGAATCAGCGTTACCCAGAATGGATCCTAGTGGCTTAGCGTTGCTCAGGCACATCAGAAGTGCTATTGGTAAGTTGAAGCTTAGGGACCCAATAAAAACCCTAACAGGCACCTCTTCATAAGTGAACGTCTATTGCTTCTTACTAGTGACTTTTAAAATTCTGCTTGTTTCTTTTTCTGTTTCTGTTGTCTTTACTTCTGCCACTGCCAATCACCTTTCTACTCTTGTCCCTGACTGTGGCATCTCCCACCCTTCCTCTGTGACACCTGCTTCTGCCCTTTCTGCTACCATCCTGCTCTCTCTCTGTGTGTGGCAGGAAAGCCGCCAAATTAGGAGATTCAGTGCGGCCATTGGCCTGGAGTGCCTCAGGGCAGTGCTTTCCTTACCATACTACCAGTGGTCTGCTAGTGACCTGTGCACAGTGTGCCTTTGGCCTGACATAAGGAACTTCCTTGTAGTAACCAACTACGGGCACAGCTGACACAATCTCAAGTGTAGGAACGTTACCTTATAATTGTGTAGAGTACAGAGGGAGTAAAGAGAGCTTTGGATCCATTGACTTGTGATAAGGTGCCTCATTTCCTCCCTTGTATTTGAATTCTCCATTATTTTCCTACCAATACACTGGGTTTTCCTTCCTTTGGGCTATTTGAGGTATTTTTTTTACTGAATAGAGGTAGTGGAGTTAGAGGCAACTCAGAAGTAATCTAGGCCAGTCCCATATTTTACAGATGAAGGAGTGACCTCTGCAGGTTGAGCCCACCTTCCTGACTGCTTCCCTCAGCACCGTGTTCTCTCATATCAGCACTGCTAGTTTCTAAGTTCTGTTCTCTGCTGTATCTGAACTGGAAGTGTGAAATATTTTCTTTTCTACTCCCATTTCACCCTTTTCCACATTTTCATTATGTTTCTGTCTTTATGGGTTTCCCAGCACATCCCAGCTTTTATACCTTACTTATATACCATAGTTGGACCTATTTGAACATAAATAAACAAATAAAACAAGTACCTACTAGTTATGATAGTTTCTCTGAGCTGGTTTATGTTTTTCTGTCACTATGCAAAGTCTTAGGCATTCTCATTCAGCATATCCCAGTTCTTCCTTCCTACTTCTTCATTTAATGTTATGTATGGGTGCTTACGTACTGCAGTGGCATACTGAGTGAGTGGTTGTGACAGAGACAATATGGCTGTCAGCGAATATATTGACTTTCTGGCTCTTTACAGAAAAAAATGTGCCGGCCCTAGTTTATTCTCCTGACTTTAAAATGGCTGAAAGTGCTTCCGAGTTCTGGTCTCTCCTTGGCTGTGAATGCTCAGACACAGAACTCTGTATTTGTGCATAGCTGCTCTCCATGTTTCAAGAAAAGTGAGCTTATCTGCAGGAGGGAACATTTGCACATATGTAAATCATATGTTTTGCTGGCAATTTAAGTTTTTTTTTGTTTTTTTTTTTGTTAATCCTCACCTGAGGATATTTTTTCATTGATTTTTTATTTATTTTTAGGGAGAGTGGAAGGGAGGGAGAGACAGAAACATTGATGAGAGAGAGAGACACATCAATTAGTTGTCTCCCACATGTGCTCCGGCGTACCCTTGACTGGGAATCAACCCTATGACCCTTTGGTGCAAGAGGGGAGAGAGGATGATGCTCTACCCACTTGGCAATACCAGCCAGGGTGAATTTTTTATTTTTCACTTTGCTTTAAGGATTCTGCTTAGGATTCTGTTTCCCTGATGTTTTATATACTCCAAAGTAGTTGTGTGAACCTTTGTACTCTGACTAATCAAATAAATATGATCAGAAGTGGCACAAAACAATGAATCCAATTTATGTCAATGGTATTTCCATATCCATGATTATGATTATTTCATTTAGGAGCAAGAGCTCTATCAAAAGGAAGGTTTGGGTGTTAATGAAGTGCATTACGTGGATAATCAGGACTGTATCGGTATGTATTCTTTTCACTCTACTTTTGGGAAATCTGGGAAGGTATAGTGAAGAGTTTTACTGATGATTTTTCTGTGCTCTGTGATGGATACTACTAGTTATGAGAACTTACTGAAACTGGTAGTTGAGAGAGGTTTTATTTTAGTATTGTTAGGAAGTTATTTTTCCTACCAAGGCATCAAATTCAGATATGTTGAAAATTTTCCTAAAATTTCTTTTATTTACTGTGATGATATTTTACATTCTGTGTTTCAGTTATAGCTGACATTCAGTATTATATTAGTTTCAGGTGGAATATTTTCTTTCTCCAACAACTACCGTGAATACTTGCTTAAGCAGTAAAGGGATTTGTTATCTCACACAGGGTGTCGATAGCTTAGCCAGGCTCCAGGTGGGGTTTGACAGGGTTTGGCTCTGCTGTTCTGCAGACACTGTTTCTATTTTCTGTGTGTTGGCAGCACCCTGTGGCTGGTTGCAAGTGGGCTTCGTGAGTTCCGTGTGTCCCAGATAATACTGTGCAGGTCTCTGTTTTTCCTGTCTGTTCCTTTCTTTGTCACTACCCAGCTATTGCTCGGTCTTCCTTTTCTCTCCCTCATCTCCAAAATGAGCTGTTGATAAGCCTTGTTTGTAACTACATATAATTTATAACTTTGTGTAGATTAACCTGTAAACCTACTTAGATCACCGTGGATGCTATAAGGTTTGTGTAACCATATCCTGTGATTTGCTAACTTTAGCAGAAGGGCCGAGACTCAATTAGGTAAACTTCCTTGCACACCTGCACCATCTCTGACATTGATGATTGCCAGAACCTCTGTGTAGAGATGAGCCCGGAATGGTTTGCAGAGCAAGGGTGTGAGCTGGCTCCAACTGCTCGGGGCTGGCTGAAGCCACCAGGAGGATTCTGTACTGACTTCTTCATAAAATGTTCTCATTATACCCTCATGTTGTAATACTAACATTTCCTCCCAGGGGCAGAGCTTTTCCTGCCATTTTAAAAACATGGGATGCATATATAGATCTCTTTTCTAACTGAGCATGCAGAGGAGTATCCCCACCTGTACATGTGATGATGAAGCTCATCTTGGTATTTTCCCTGAATAAGGCCAAATCCAATCCTTTGTTCAGGATGTGCCACGCTGGGAAGTGACCCCCATTCTCCCCCTCCCCCCAACGTGTGCTCTTGCCTGCTGGCTTGCAATAAAATACACCCTTTCTCCTAAAATCTAATTGGAGTTGTCTTTTGGCTGACAACTACTGAGTTAATTGGACCCAGTTCTGTCCAGTAACAGTTTTGAAAACCCATTTTGACAATTGATTCAGTAACTTGAGTGCCAGATTCGGACAAGATAGTATTATTATAATAATTCTTTATAGTAGTATTACTTTTCAAAGCACTCTCACATCCTACCTGTCCCACTCCACTTTCCCTTCATGCACCATATCCTTCTCATGAATTCTGTGCCTTTGGCTCTGTGATTTGATGTCTTGGCTGGAACTCCTCCCTTCAGTCACTTCCATATCCTCTACATCAGTTAGAATAATCTCTCTCATTTATAGCTTAGTACAGCATGACCTCCTTCACCACCACTATTTGCACCTAAAGTGTAATTTTCTGACCAGTTAGAATCTTGATTTCTCTTCATATGTTTTATAGCTTTTACAGTCTGCCCCATTCACAGTTCTTATATACTATGTTTAAGCAGCTTACATTTTAGAGTTATTTTGGACTAGAGGCCTGGTGCACAAAAACTTGTGCACTCAAGGGAGTCTGTAAGCCTGGCCTGTGCCCTCTTGCAGTCTGGGACCCCTTGGGGGATATCCACCTGCTGACTTAGGCCTGCTTCCCAGGAGAATGGGCCTAAGCTTGCAGTCAGACATCCCTCTGGCAGCCCAGGAGCCCTTGGGGAATGTCCACTTGCCAGCAGAGAGCAGGCCTAAGCTGCAATCGGACATCCTTAGCACTGCTGAGGAGGCAGGAGAGGTTCCCACCACCACTGCTGTACTGGCAGCCATCAGCCTGGCTTGTGGCTGAGCAGAGCTCCCCTGGTGGTTAGTATGTGTCACAGTGACCAGTCATTCCCAGTGGTTCTGCTGTTAGGGTCAATTTGCATATTACCCTTTTATTATATAGGATAGAGGCCTGGTGCATGGATGGTGGCCGGCTGGTTTGCCCTGACGGGTGTCCTGCATCAGGGTGGGAGTCCCACTGGGGTGGCTGGCCAGCCTGGGTGAGGGGCTGAGGGTCGTTTTTATACTGGTCACACTCCCTTCAGGGAAGGGGGTCCTGCTGGGGTGTCTGGCCAGCCTGGGTGAGTGGCTGATGGCTGTTTGCAGGCTGGCCACCGCCCCTTCAAAGTGGGGGTCCTGCTGGGGTGCCTGGCCAGCCTGGGTGAGTGGCTAATGGCTGTTTGCAGGCTGGCCAAGCCCCCCAGCAGGAACCCTCACCACATGAGGGTGGGAACATCCTGGATGAGGGGCTGATGGCTATTTGCAGGCTGGCCACAGCCTCCAGCGGCCCAAGCTCTAAGCAAGGCTGGCTGGAAGCAGGTATCTGGGGTTTATTTATCTTCTGTAATTGAAACTTTGTTGCCTTGAGTGGAGGCCACAGCCTGCCTAGGCAGGCAGCTTCTTCCATCGCTGGGGCAAGGAAGCCTCCTGTTTGCTCTAGCTCTGTGGCTGCCAGCCGTCATCTTGGTTGGATAAATTTGCATATATTTACTCTGATTGGCTGGTGAGATGTAGTGGAGTGACAATTAGCATATTACTCTTATTAGATTAGATAAGCAGGAAGTTCAAACAATATGAATGAAAAAAGCATAAGAATGTGCTGTTAGTGAAGTTTGCTGGAAACCCTCTGAATAAATACATATTAGTAGTTTTAAAAAGCTAAGCACTCAAAAGCTTCTGTAGTTTTTACATCTTTTTGAATGTTGATGTCACCTGGAAGAGGAGGAATTTCTGGCTCTTTAGCCTCTTGTCCTCACAAATGGAGTGGTGATTACATTAGTCACTTGCTCTAAGGAGTTGCTTTTCTAAAACCTATATTAAATATATATTTTATTACTATTACTATTACTTTCTAATAAATTGAAAGATCTGAAATAAAATATATCTGCTCTCTATAGTTTTTGAGATTATACTTACACTTATTGAATCTTCTTTGTAGTTTGTGATTAGTAAATTGCTCACATCTTTAAAATATTATTTTTCACCTTATCATATTTTACTTTTTTGAAATAGATTTAGTTGAAGCAAAATTAGTGGGGATATTGGATATTTTGGATGAAGAAAATCGCCTTCCCCAGCCCAGTGATCAACACTTTACATCCGCAGTCCACCAGAAGCACAAGGATCATTTCCGACTCACTGTGAGTTTGCCATTCCAGAATTTAGACTCCGATGGGGATAGAAGCCTTTAGAAAGATAAACTAGATATTAGACAATTAGAATCATAAGTTACAAAGGGCTTAACCTTAGGTTATTTTTAGGGCCAGGTGTAAAGCATTTTATGTGAAGCATTTTGGAAGCTTTTAGATATGATACCAATATAAGATATTATAATTAGACCAGAGGCCCGGTGCACGAATTCGTGCATGGGTGGGTCCCTAGGTCTGGTTGGCAATCAGGGCTGGCCAGGGGTAGAGATGGGAGTGGGAGGTTGGCCACTGGCTCCAAAGAAAGAGCCAGCCTTTTGCCCCCTGGGAAAGGGGCCACATCCGCTACCTACCCCTGGTTCCCTGTCCCAGCCCAGAGCTCTGAAGGCTTCAGTGGAGTCGGGAGAGGAGGCGATGGTCACCGGGCTGGGTGTGGAAGGAATGAACGCCAGCACCCCGCCACTGCATGGTTCCCCACCGCCCTCCTCCTCCTTCCCTTGCTGCCACTGCAGCAGGCGGGCAGTGGACTGATCCGGGCCTGCTAGCCTAGGGGAGGGATGGAGTGTGAGAGGTTGGCTCCCTGTCCTGAGGAGGGACCCAGCCCTCGGCCACTCTGGGAAAGGGGTTGTGTCTGCTACCACCCAACCTGGGATCCACATCCCAGCCTGGGGCCTGAAGGCCCTGGGTGGTGTCAGGAGAGGAGGCAATGGTGCCAGGCTGGGTGCGGAAGGAACAGCTGCTGGCCGGCCATGGGAGGTTGGCTGTGGGAGTGCACTGACGCAGCTCCTGCATTGAGCATCTGCACCCTGGTGGTCAGTGCATGTCTTAGCAACTGGTCAACTGGTTCCAGCCATTCGGTCATAATGGTCACTTAGGCTTTTATATATATACTAGGGGCCTGGTGCACAAAAATTTGTGCACTCGGGGTGGAGGGAGTCCCTCAGCCCGGCCTATGCCCTCTGACAGTCTGGGACCCCTCAGTGGATGTCCTATGATGGCCCCAGTCTGCCAGGCGCCTTTTGTGTGTGTGTGTGTATGTGTGTGTGTGTCACACTGAGGACCTGCCCCCAGCCGCATCAGAGGCTCGGAGCAGTCCTCCTGTGTGTGTCTACCTGCTGGGGGCCTGCCCCAGGCACACCGTGGAGGCTTGGAGCAGGCACCCCCTCTATGTTGATCTCTCAGACTCTTGCCCTCCCCAGCATGTTGTTCTCTTTTTTGAGCGTGGCCAGGGCTGGGTGCGGCCTGCCTCCCAAGCT